>JAJMAH010000127.1:0-58923 GCA_030564925.1 Geotrichum aggregatum | reverse complement strand
CTGCTTTGGCAAAGGCTTTACTTAAGCCTTTTATCACAGCGCTTCAGGGAAACCTGGCTGGGGAGCCAGGGGAAAACCTAAGCGAACTTCCCTCATAAGGTTTGACCATCACTGTGAACTAGGCACAGCAGGGATTTGAACCCAGGTTATGTCACTTCCATGGTGGCTCTACCAGTTGGGCTATCCGCTAGCTGTGCCTGGAAACATAATCTTTCATAACCGTGATTTCAATCTATTCATTCATTCATTCATTCTCGAATTTTTTTTTTTTTTCAAGCCGGAAAAGTCAAACAAAGAGCTTTTGGACTGAAAGGAGCTTTTAAGCATGTACGAAAGAATCCAAATAGTAACTTATTCAAATTTTTCGTATCAATATTCGATTAAACTCTGTCTCACGATATGTTATTAAACTAATATTTAGTAAATATCTAATGCCTTGATGGCCAAGTTGGTAAGGCGCGTCACTAGTAATGACGAGATCGTCGGTTCAAATCCGGCTCGAGGCATTTTTTTCAACTCTTCTGAAGTTATTTAGGCTATCACTGTAGTCTATACATAGCTTCAAAACAGTTTTATCGAACTATTAAATATATGGATATCGAACTTATTGCAATTGCAAATTAATGTGTGAGTGACAATGAAGAAAACATAGCTTTTTTGAAACTAGCACAGTACACACGAATGCGTTAAGTTTTGTTGTCAAAGTTTACAACATGATGTATTTCTTCGAAAGTGTGTTCCCGCGTTTTTTTGGCGGGTTCAAGAGTTTCAATTCAAACATCCAATCACTTTGTTTATTTGATTTATTTGATTTTTGATTCTTGATTTTATTCAAATCTTCAAAGACTTGAGCTCTCGGATCGTGTACGCGTAATGTCTAGACTTGGGTCTAGTGCCGATGGGTATCTTGCCGCCATTCTACTATCGACTTGTTACATGCGTTTTTGCACAATTGCAATTGTTTTATCCAGAGGATATGTAGTGCTTCCATATAGTCTTAACCCAGGAGCCCAGGTTACACAGTGGGTCGTTGCCTAGGTGCAGTCAGGCTTTTCAGCAGCCAGCTAGAGCTCTAGCGCTGCCTGATAAGCGTTAACGTATGTATACAACAAGCTCCAGCCACTTGAATGTTTGTCCGCGAATTAGAAAAAGGTTGTTCACAACCAATCTTGAAATAATCTTGTACATCAAGTTGCCTAGACGTATTGGTGGCTTTGGTTTTGGTTTCTGTGTTAGACAAAGTCTACTTTGGATTTATCGATAACAGATACCAATGCCGATATCGATATTGAAATTGATCATTAAGACTTGATTGATATCTGATCCGGCTAAAGATATCAATTTCTTCACGTGGGGTTTGAATATTAGTTCATAAAATCTTGGTTTTGTGAAAACGCTGGTTTAGGAAATCAACGTAAAAATAAAACAGTAAAACCGAAAGAAACAAAAAATAATAATAGAACAAGTAAATTAATACATAAAAAAAAAAAACGTCAAAGATTTCTAAATGATGCAATTTCAAAAGGCACCAATGTGCCCATCATTGTGCATATAATAAAACCTGGTCTAACTAGCCTAAGGTCACGATAGGTACCAGTCAGTCTAGTCATAAGCTACTACTATAAGTATGAAATATTTCATCATACGTCCCTGGAGTAGCCCTAGCTTAATTCTAGCTTAAGCTTCTTGGTAGGCCTGTGGTGGCAATGCTCTGCCACGCCCAAGCCATGAGCCAAGCGTGGCTAATGAGTTCGACACTACTAGGCTGCACACTCTCATATACTATAGTCTATTTTATTCAAACATTTACTACTAATCAAAAATTGAAATTTATAACAAAGGCACTGCAACTAACAATGGCAAAAAGCGCTTAATGGGCAAATCTAAAGTCAAGTCTCTTGTTACCCTTGTCAGTGGTAGTGAATCTGTAATTGTTCTGCTCCTCAAGAGTCATGGCGTCCCAGATTCTATCGCGGGACTTGTTACGCCAGACATAGTAGACCTTGGTCAATAACATGACTCCCAAAGATGCAAAGGCAATTGCAAACAGTTGCATGTTACCACGATGGTACTTGGGCAAATCGTCTTTGCGGTAGATATTGGAGGAAATGATACTTCCTGCTTGCACGAAAATGTTGTACATGGCAGCAGAAACGGACCGGGTTCGCACAGTGTTGGAGTTTCGAGAGCACCAACTGACAAGAATGGCATGGACGTAAGGTGCAGAAAGCAAAACAGTAAGCAAAGCGTAAGAACCCCAAACGTTGACAAGAGAACCATTCCACCATCTGAGGAATCCCAGACAGGGAATGAGCCAAAGAGGTTGCAGGCAGCAAATAAGAGCTCTTTCGTTGAAAAACTCAGTGGCCCAGGTAATAAGAATGAGAAGGAAAATGTGAATGACGTTGTAAGGAATAGTGAGCAAATTGGTGTTAAAAGAACTGAATCCAAGACCTTTGAGAGTCAGTGTAAGATAAGCACCGGGAGTGGAACTGGGAATGTATGCAACAAGACCAATGATGTACAATGGCCAAAGATCATAGTCCGTAATAGAGTACCAAAGAAGCTTGAAAGTAATGGCCTGTCTGTTGTGCATGTCGCCCTTGGAAGGGTCATCACGAAGGACACGGTTAACGACAATCTTCTCTTCACGATCAGAGAACCATCCCTTGGGTCTGAACCAGGTCTTAGTCTGAACAGGAGACGCAGGCATAAGGAAGAAAGAAGCAATACCAATAGCCAGAGTAACAGCACCCTCAATAAGGAACAGCCATCTCCAACCGGCCCAGCCATTGTGTCCTCTCAAGTGCAGAATACCAAAAGCAGCCAGGGAGGTAACAATAGTAGTAACACTAAGAGCGGTCCAGAAGAAACTAAGTCGGAGAGGGAGCTCTTTGCTTGTGTAAAAGTAGGAAAGCCAAAGAACAACATCAGGAATAAAACCACCCTCCAAAACTCCAAGAAGAACACGCGTTGCAATAAAGGAGCCTTTACCGGTAAGCTTAGACTGGCACATGGCAACAATAGACCACAAGGTAATCTGCAATGGAATCCATCGATCAGGACCCATCTTTTTGGAAATCAGCTGGGAAGGAAGTTCAGCTACCAGGAAAGAAACGTAGAAAAGAGTTTGGCCAAGGTTGTAATCGTTTGTAGTCATGCCCAAATCCTTAAGCATGTTGTCGGAAAGAGCTTGAGAAATGTTACCACGATCTACTTGAAGAGCCATAAACATGGTACAGGCCCAAAGAGCCACATGCCACTCTAGCTTCCAAACTAGTTTTCTTTCCTCTTGGGGGCTCCATTCAAAGTCGGGATCAAACACATGTCTTCCTTCGTACTGAGATTTTTCGTATAAATTGCGGTAGTAAGTTGCAATTTCAGGGTCCTTGAAGATGTTGTCTACATATCCGCCATTCTCTAGGGAGTCTTGGTTGATGACGACCTCACCGTCCGAAGTAATAGCATTGCCGCTTTTTGTGATGAGCTTCGCGTCTTTATGAAGGACGTAGCCGTTGATTTCTTTGGGAGTTTCAGTCTCGGACTCGCTTTCCGATGCCAGATACTTTGATTTCTCGTTGGAATTAACTGAAGCTTCTGTCATTGTAAATCCAGACTCGAGTCTTCTACTTTGCACGGCCTAGGATAGAGCTAGGAAAGGTGTAGAGAAGAGATTGAGTGTTTGATGAGAGAAGTAGAAAAAAAAAGAATGTAAAAAAAAAGATGATTTGGACTATTTATACAAGAGAGAGAATGAGCAAGCCATAAACGAGTGGCAGAGTACTTGCTACCGACGGGCTCAGTGATTCAAGCCACAGCCGGAGTTGCCAGTGAAAAATATTAAGTAGTGGGTTTATAGCTTATTTTTCATTTTTTGATTCCTTTTTTTTTTCTGTTTTGCGCAAATCTACTGTTATCTATGTCAAATTGTGGCTGTAAATGATGAAATTAAGGCATGCTATTTCACGTAGTTAGCCAGACTATTTGACTATACTGGGAGAACTACGTACAAGTGGGTGTGTACTACTGTATGGGCACGCCATTTTTCTTGATTTTCGACTCTATTACTGCGCTCGCAATTGTATACCATAGTGCTTTAGTGCTTGGATTTTTGTTGCTTACTGCGGCCGTTGTATTGGCGAGGTCCCCGTCTTTTTCAAGCCACGTTAGCAATGAAGAAAGCTGTTAGGCGCAAGGACAGGTCCAAGCCATAGTCAAGAAAAGCTAAGCCTTGGTACGGTTTCTTGGTCTGGTCTTGGTTTAAGCTTGTCTAATCTTGGTCTGATCTTGATTGATCTTGACTGATCTTGGAATTTCTTGACGTTTTCTCGATAATTTCTTGGGAGTTTCTGATTTCTTGATTGGGACGCGCTGATGGATCACGTCAACGAAGGATTCGATTAGACCAGAATCACAAACGCATAAAAAAAAACATGGAGAACATGGAAATGAAAGAAAAGAAAAACAAATGAAAAAAATAGAAAAAAGTAGGGCCCTTGATACATGTGAATTCGCCATTTGCCATTCGCCATCAATTGATGATCGAAAGCTTCTGATGTAGCTATATGTTCTGGATTTTTAAGCTTCATAGGAATCAGCTATTTTCCCCCAATATAATCGCTTATACGCGATATGGCCTACCCAGGCTTTCCATATTTCTATTGATGTTCTTCTTTTTTCTTGGAAACATGATTCCACCGTCCAAGCCACAATTGTAATTATTTTTTTTTTCCCTTTCCATTCAGCAACACCTGTGTGGACTAGTACAGGAGTGTGTGTACCGTGGTTCGCCTCTATTGCCATAATGCCATAGTGCATTCAAATCTCTTGCTTTGAAATCAGCAGCTCCATTTGCAATCGCAGCTTACGCTGTTAACAGCGGAATAGACATCTAAAGTGGCAATTCTGTCGCTGATGATGCAAAATTGAAACTAAAAGGCGGCACAATCAAGTACCAGCACAAGAATTACAAAGCCAGCACTTCGTCCACGCATACAGCAGATGACTTTTGGGCTTTGGGAGGAGACAGGGATCCCACATTTTCTTTGCTTCAAGGACCCTGAATAACTTTTAGTAGCTTACACGGGCCTCGCAGAGTTTCCAGTGTCTACAAGTATCCAGGCGCCGACCCTTCGCCAACTACTTGTTTGCCTAATACTCTGATTAGAGCACGTCAAGTTTGTGGACCGTGGGCAATACAATCGTGGCTAGCGTTCCGAGCTAGTGTACGTAACTCCATCCGCAAGAGTAAAAGCGGCAAAACAGCTTTAACAACATATCATATCTCTACAGGCATGCAAGCCGAGCAGGCCGAGCGAGCCAAGCAATAACAAAAGTTTGTGTGCGCGGATTTTGCTCCGACTTTATGCAGAAGGTCCTCATGCTATGTCTGCTCAAAAGTCAAGCTTGTGTAAAGTTTGAAGTTCGAAGTTTGAATTGGGTTTCACCGTAGGACCAATATGTAAAATGGTTCATGTATTCTACTGCAAAGTCTATTGTGAAGCTTACAAGTACAAATGAGAGCACTACGAGATAGATCAATTTACTCTTAAGTGCGACTTGCACACAAACACAATTGAACTTTCGAAACCGTTCTTCAAAACGGCAAACCTTGTAAAACTGGGTCCTATGACAATCAGTCAATTGCAAAGCCTAGCATTCCATAAGCCGCCACTTGGTTTCATGTCAAATTTTGGAGGTAACTGAATACCAGCAACTAACAGCTTTGGTCCCTTAAGTCCCTAAGGAAGCACGGTACATATTCTAAGTACTTTGGTACCAGCCAGTTTCTGCTGGAAATAGTTCATGGACCACAAGTTTAATTCTACAAAAGCTGAGCTTAATGAACAGTGAGCGAGAGAGAAAGAGAGAGAATGAGGCTGAAGACTCGATGGTACGCGCACTTGCACAGCACTAGTTCTATAGCTACTAGCCAACGTCTAACACGATCGATACAGGTAAAAATCACATAATAATAACATGAATATAATATGGCGCTGGTAAAAGACCTAGATCAAGATTACAGTAAGAACCAAAGCCACAATTAAACAACAAGTCTAAAAGACCATTTGCGTTTGAGTATTTCTCAGCGAAAAGGGTGACCAGCTATCCAAGCTCAAGCAGGCAAACTTGACAGGGAAATTATTTCCTGAAACAGTATACTACTGTTCGCGCACAAACGCCAATTCTGGCCCTTTTCTCTGTCTTACAGTAGCGGAAGTTTACTGAGACTCTACTCTGCGATTAACCATTAGAGCTTTTCAAATGCACCTAAAAGCACCTTGAAGCACTCAAGTAGACTTTGTGGCTTATCATTATTTTCATCATTTTTGTAAGAAATGACAGCTGCAGTTGAAGCTGATCACCTACTGTTTTGTATGTATGACCCTGGAGCTTCTCTCTCCGGGTATGCCGTTGTTTGGGTAAACCCTCTTCAGCTGCCTACTTTTTTCAAGATTTTCAAGATTTTTTAGATTTACTGATCCCCACGACCAATTATTTCATCGTCGCAGATCTAGAGCTGATTGCAATTAGGGCATGAGCCGAGCTAGCTTAAGCTAACTCCGTACGCGCATAACCTTTCTAGATAACGGTTTGATATAATTGTACCGTGACCTCTGATCTAATTATTATGGAGTTTGAGTTCCGCTCTCAAAGTAATGCTAAGACGAAAAGCCGAATATGAAAGATCAAGAGATTCCGACTTGGAACATCTCCCCAAAGATCTAGAAATCCTATAATCTTATAATCTATAGCCAGATAGAAAAAACCTGAAAATCATGGAGTTTGCATAACTTGCCATCTAGAGAAATTTATCCACTCGTCTCATCCAAATAGCGTCAAAAAGGCGGTAAAGTTATTCCGCCTTTCTATCTACTGTATACAACTACACACCTGTATGCTACACAGCTCTATAGTGGCATTATGCTATGTTGTGAAATTATTTCATGGTTTTAAAAGTTTTCTAAGAAACTCGATCTGCTGAGTTGCTGCGTTATTGTGGTAATTAATTGTGGCTGTCCTGTGGTACGTAGATAACTAGAGCCTGGGTCTATCGGGTAGTCCGTCTACCAATAGCCTCCCTGCCGGTGGATATCTAGATGTCGCCATGCCGTTGTATTATTGTGGCTACTACGTGCTTTACACAGCATGCTGATCGGCGGTTGCCGGCTTAGCCCTTGGCTTGTTTTGACCTTGTTGTATTCAAAATGTTGTTATTAGACAGTCGCTACAACGGAAAATATGCCGACAGTAGAAGAGAGCTAACTTTGAAAGCTTGGAAAAACCCACAAGTGTTAAATGTGGACCAGGCGGCAACGCATATAGATGAAAGCGCGAGATGAAGGAATATCACCAAATGTATCATGTATTATCACTACGCTTGTTCAACAATAACAATAGTGTCTATCAATTATGAATGAAATGTCCAAGTACCGTATGACTGAATGAGAACTAAAAAAATTCAAGTGTGTCTGAAACTTTTTAGATCTGATTAGATTACCCATTTTCATGTGATGCGTTGCTGGCGCGCTGCCAGGATTTTGTATTATGCTTAATTCTTGGTTCAAATTTACGGGCCTGGCTAGCCTCCTGTAAGGCAAGCATAGGTACAAGCACAAGCAAACATCTTAATTTGAGCTTGAACATGACTTTATAACTCAGTTGACTAAAGAAAACCTCCCTCTCTTAGTATTTTAAGAACGCTGTTTTGGACCCTCGTCTAAAGCATATGCCGACAACTTTCCTATTTTGTTTGCTCCAATTATTTTGTAAATTTGATCCTGTGAAATAACAGTCAATTGTGACCAAAGTTATTTTTTACACGTTGCTAGGCCTTGAGTTATGTAGCATATTTGGCTTTGATATATAAAATGCGTACGTCACAGATGGGATAAACTATATTTTGGAATCTTCATCCAGCACGAAAATATTCATAGATGGTCAATCAAGATTGTGTTTTCCTATCAATTTGATCAAATCTATCACACAAAGTGACAAGCAAACAATTGAAATATCAAGAACCTCTATATTTTGAAGATTCCTTAAGGGTTTTTAATGACTGATACTTATCGTTAAAAGAAAACAATTACCTGAACTACTAAAGAGTATATTGTTTACATTTATTACAATCACACATCATACAGCAAAGTGCTTTCTCTGCTCAGCTTTTCCTTATCATACTCGCTGTACGGCCTTTCAGCAATTGGTCTCGCTTTAACTGTGCCTGTACCTGCTGTACCTGCTGTACCTGCTGTACTTGCTGTACTTGCGTTTGCATTTGCTTTCGCAATATATATGGTATCGTCATTGTCCTGGAAAGAAAAACTGCTAGTGGCAGATGTAGCAGAAGTGGGTGTGATGACAGAGTTGGGTGTTGTGTTGCCGCTTGCGTGAACATTGGCAGTGGCATTTGCTGTACTTAGGCTATGGCTACTGCCTCCCGCCAACTGAGGAACCTCAAACATAGGCCCCAAAAATGAGTAATTTTTGAATCCTGTTGTTATTCTTGTGGGTGATGCTAAAGTTTCATTCATACCCATGCCGGCACTACCATGGATATGGTCCCCTCCTCCCTCACTGCAGCTGTCAGAGTAGAAATGAGACTCTTCAAAGTCATCGTCATCGTCCCTACTTACACTACTGCTTCTGCTATGCCCATCACCACCGTGGCGATTCTTTTTGAACTTGGGTTCATCTAGCAACAGCGGCGTTGCTGCAAACCCTGCCCGGTTTAGCAAGTCGTTAAATGTATTTGCACTTGTAAACACCGACCCTGACGAACTGTTCCGCGATAGCCCACCATTATTAACAGACTGCTCACCGCAACTGGATCTTAGCTCTAAATTGCTGGTGGATGAATAAAGTAGCTTACTTCGAACGCTGGCACTGTTAACATCCCATGCATCAAACCCAGATCGCGGAGTGGTTGCAGTGCTTTGCTCGTCGCCGGGACTGCGAGTTGAAGAGCTGTTTGCTGCTCCAGACTTGGACTTCACGTTTGTAGTCGGCGACAAGAATTGATCCGTCGTCGTCTTACTCATTCTTTTCAGTCCGTTGCTGAAGGACCTCAATTTTTCTGTAACAGTGCTTGTGGCTGAAACTGGCCCGTTATTGTTATTATAGCTGAGGGCTTTGCGCTGTTTGGGCAGAGCCAGTGATTCACCACCCAACACCAGTGGAAAAAACCGTTTTGGCTTGTCGGCATTCGTCTTGGGGGAAACTTCGGGCTGTGGAATTTCTCCCAGGCCCATGTCCTGAAGTGTAATAGGACCATCGTGATAATGTTTGCCTGTTGATATTAAATGATTCGATGTGGGAGAGTATGGCATATGACCAAAACCATCTGCGAGGGATGCGTTGTTAGAATGCATTAGTTGCTGTAGCTTAAGAGCTGAATATAAATTAGGATTGAGATTAGTGTTGATTGGTAGTTGTTCGTAGTTGGCATACCCTCCATAGCCATATTTTGCATACCCCGGAGTGCTGCCTAGAGTGCTGTCGCTCTGATGATGGGCACGAAATGTGGGCTTGAGACTGTCCAGCTTGCTGGGTGACATGAATGAAAACACACTTGCATTGGCGTGTTTAACTGGACTGACTTCACCTATATATGTATTGGCGACAGACCCTCCAAAGTGTAGAGTGTGCGTACTGTCCGTCGGGTTATGACCTCCATGGCCCAAAATTCCAAGAGGCTCTACCGGTTCATGGTTAGCAGCTCCGCGGGCATTCTGCATAGTTGCTAATGAAGGCGAAGAGGCCTGTTGGTAGTAGGCAAGGAGGCCCTTTTCTGGCGTCCTAAAGTCTGCACTGTTTTGTTGCGCATGCCTTGTTTCAATGCTATCCATTCTTTGATGCTGTTTATCGCGTTGACTAAACATATGGTACTGCATGAGAGTGTAAACTCCAACCATAGCCGAAGTCATGATGGAAACGGTCCAGAAAATAAAGGCTGCGGTTTCGATGCGCACTTGCGATTGTGGCCAGGCACGTTGTGAAATTGGTGAAAAAGCGCACGCTAGTCTCACGCTGAACCAGCATAGGCCAGAGACGATGGCTCCTAATAACGGAACACCATTTGCTGGAATGAGGAGAGCTCTTGTTCGGATTATGAGCAGCGCTGTTAATGAAAATGCAAAGGAAGTTAAGAATAAAAACACTGCGGTTAAAATAGCAGCAACTCGCAAAGCATGGACCGAAGTAGCTGAAGCAGCGAATTGTGAGGGTGTATAGAAATTTGCGGCAAGAGCCAACGCCAGGCCAGACGGGATGAGTGGAGTAACGACGGCTACGAATGAGACCAGCGAAAGAGTTGAGATTTGCAGTTCCAGTCGTATCATGATGATGGAAATGTAGAATTATTATTGATAGCACAACCTTGTCTGCGATAAAGTTGACTTGGGTGGATTTAGAATGGGATGCAATGCCCGTTTGGCATGCATAGATCCACTTTTAAAGGTGAATTGTCGGGAAGAGTCGAGTTTGAACCAAACTAATGAGTCGAGCGAAAACACAGTGTGAAAAGTCGATGAAGAAGAAATGCGAGACCAGCCTGGAGACGTGAGATGATGTGAAGAGAAAGAAATTGAGGAGAAGGTAGTAGGAAAATAGGAAGTGAGAAATGCAATAAAAGTTTCAAAAAAAACCAAGGCCTAAGCCTCTCTTTATATTATTTCATGTATACGAGAAAGAAAAGAGCGAGTTTTAGGGTGGGAGGGCCGAGCTCGAAGAGGTCTGTGAGTTTTTGACTTTTTTTTGGCTGAATCTAGCTTGGTAGTCTGTGATCATATTGGCTATTCTACTTCTTTTTGGCGTCTACGTGAAGGAAAAAAAAGAATTATAGCTATAGCATGATGAAATATAAGGTAGACAAAGCCTTGAAAGCAAAGACGCAAGTAAAAAACGTCCATCCAGCCAACTTAAAAAGCCTCCAAAGTTGTTCACTACGCGTTCAGAATCTTTTTTGGAGCAAGGACCCAGAAAAACAAAAGAAAACCAGGCAACATTGGCTCTAAAAGTGGTAGGAGAGGGCTCAGGATGGCCATAAGCCTATTGTAAAAGTAACAAGGTTGGCCAGAAATCGTCTCAATCCGGTAACAAGTAAACAACAACTGGGCATAACCTGCAGTCTGCCGATGGCTGGTATATCACAAACACGAATATACATGCAAGTTTTTTATTATTAGACAGAAAAAAAGTACCCAGCTAAATCTTGAAAGGCCAAAATATATATGCTATGGGGTGTTGGCCAAGAATCACGGGCAACTTGCGGATACAAAGAGTGCAACAGATTGCTTCGAAAATGGTTTTCAGTGCTTAGGTAGTTTTTAGTAATTGCATGGTGTTCAGAAGTTGCGTAGAAGGTGTTTTGAAAATGCTTCAAAGATGCCTTGAGAGTTGCTGGTGCTTTGAAGGCGCTTGCGCGGATCAAAGTCTTTACAGTGCCTACAACTGAAGATGGATCTCGACGTCAGTGACTCGGTATATGCGCTATACATTGAATGGTACATGTTACTCTTTTTGATTCTTTTCTTATGCGGTATCAAGCAGCCAAGCTTGAATCTTGGGGTTATGTATGACTTTACGATTGAAGAAGGTTTTAAAGCCGGGCAACAATGGGAATTCAAACAAGAGACTACTGTCTAGCTATAGACTAGTTTGGATCAAAAGTGATGTATTCTGTTGACTTCTTAGTATTTTTTTTGTTTTGTTTTCAAGTCTAACATTAAATTTTCAACAGAAAGAGAAAAAAACGCTTCCATCTCGCACAGTCCTCAAGGCTCGAGCCCAATACTCATTTTCGTTCATGCTGTATTCTGAGCTTTGATAGAGCTTCTAATCTTTTCTACTATAGCTACTGAGTTAGGGGCACAATCAAAAACTCAATATATATATATATGAAGCACGTCGCCCGGGTCCTCTGAAATCGCGCTGCTGCCAACTATTGGAAGACTACTATCGACAACGATTTCGAGGTGGGATGTTTCAAAACGAAAAGAGAAGAAGATGAAAATATAAATTGGAAAGTATAAAGAACATGGAATGAGAGAGAGTAGAATTAAAGATCAAAGTCGAGATTAGACTGGACTATACCGGTAGCGAGCTGATATCCGTAGTCGACCTAGAGATATGAATCGGTGTTTATATTGGTTGTTTACAGCATTCCCAATTGGGAAGGAGTCAGGATAAGTCAGCTTGTACAAAGCGTGTTCGCTGCAGCATCAGCAAGTACGTTGCGCGTGGCTGAAAACTGGTCTCAAGGAATTGAGGCCTAGTCGCCAAGAAAAAACGCACAGCTTCTGCTACAAAGTCTCACAAGTCCAAGAATGATTTTAGCTGGTTTTTTGGCCTCGAAGGGGGAGTGTATGTGCATTTTTGTTATATTTTAGATGTCTTTAGTCTGACTGTTGTTGCACTTTCAGTACAGTCGAATCAAGCGGTGAAGCATCTGGAAAGATGAAACACCCTCACAAACAATCGACGTCAACGTTTACTTAGAAAAGTAGTCCCTGACCCGTAACGTAACACATGGTAAAAAAACCGAGACATTTTCTGGGATCAAGATGCTGCTACAGGCTGTAGCCAAGTAGACTTCCTGTACTTATTTAGGACTACTGCTAGAGACTTCAGCCGACGGACAAACGACAAACAACAAACGAAAAGATCTGTAGCAAAAGCGTGGGCCAAGCTTGGCCAGTAAGTGAGACAGTGAGTCTACTAAGTCTACTAAGTCTACTAAGTCTACTAAGTCTACTGAGTCTACTGAGTTTACTGAGTTTACTGAGTCTACTGAGTCAACTGAGCCTACCGAGACTCGACTTTGCTTGACTTCGCTTGACTTTACTCTGCTCTACCGTGGACTCAGCCGGCCTGAAGCTAGGGGGTGGTGGGGGCTGGCCTACTGCAGTACCGGGGCCTGCTCCTGTGCGCGGTGCTGAATCACTGAGAAGAGTCATGTTTCCAACCTGCCTGCCCAGGACTGCTAGGTCTCACCGGTATTTGAAATCGCAAATTGAAGCGCGCGCTCTCCTGTAGCGCTGCCTTATGAGATCAGACATCACAACGACGTCATAAGTGATGAGGAGGGTACCGGCGGTACCTGTACCAGCTTGCCTTAGCAGCATTCTAGTTCGTCACTTGCTATTCGTCATTGGGCTCGCATGCCTGGCCGTGGTAGGTTTCTCGGTACCGCCAGGTAACGGCCAGTATTTACCGCTTTTGGGGCTTCTTGTCTTTCATTTAGCCGCTCCCCTCCTCTTTCACCACCAACGCCCAGCCCGTGCCCAGCCCAGGCCCAACCAGCGCCCAGCGCCCCCCACAAAAGAATGCACCTTCAAGCACAACCAAGAAAATTACCCTGCCGCTCCGTACCAATTGCAAACGATTTCAACAATTTAATTCTTGAAAACGCAGCAGCTGCTGCAGCCTAATCCTAACTCCCATTACTAAGCACGCAGTACTGCATTACATCAGTCGAGGAGGCCGATGCCGCCGCCGCCGTCTGCTGTGATGCTGCGTTTTATCCAATTTATCACCGAATCCACATTTTTTAATTTATTTTTTTTAATTTTTACTTTGATATTTTTATTCCAATATTTTTATTTTCAGTTTTTTAGCTTTTTGTAACTGAAATCAATCATTTTTTTTCTCGGAGCCTTCGTCACCGGTCTAATTCAGACCCGGAGCCAAAGTCAAAGTCAAGCTCGAATTCAATTTCAAACTCTTGGACGGGATACTCAAACATCTACATGCTAGTTACAACGGCCCATATTTCCTGGTGGCTGCCTATTTCTTCCCTGGAAAACTCAAGATTTAAGCGTTGACGTCGTACAACAGAAACAGTTCTGCCAACACATGAGACCAAACTTTCAGATGGCTTTATATAGCACCATATCTTTGATATCTCCGCCGTCCAGACTTTAGAATCTAGCTTACTTGACTCACAACTCAGAAGTTCAGCCTACCAAAGGGCTCGTATTTTACCAGTAGCGTTAGCAGTAGTTATAGTAGTAGATATCTCGCGTATTATATCCCTTCGTCCTCATCATCCTCATCCTCTTGTCTACTTTTAAATTTGCGTCGCGCCGATACGCCGATACGCCGATTATATTAAATAAAATAAATAAATGAATAAATAAAAAAACGCTCTCTTCAAATTCCCGCTTCTTCTAGCTCTCAGTTCCCTTCTTTCTACCAATTTCAAAGTCCGTTTATCTTCATACTATACTCGTCTCTCTCGAAGCTGTCGAATATACTCTTTTAGCGCTTTTTTTTTAACTCTTCTTGCCGTTTTCATCCATCGCTGCCGACCCCTCGTCCCTCTTCTAATCTTGACTCCTAACTTCAACCTGCAACCCAATCTTGACTCCGTGTCAAGCCCGCTCCAAAGTTATTCATTTCTTGGTGCTTTGCATGAATCTTACCGCCTCTTTCTCTGAAGTTTGCTTCCTATCATGTCCACTGCTTCTGTAGTCCAGGTCCCGAAATCTTCTTCACCAATGCCCGTCGATTTTGACGCAACCGTTGGCTCTCTCTCTGAGAAGTATCGAAAAATCGCTATTTCTCAGTCGGCCAGCTCTTCATCCTCCACACTCTCCCGTTTGCTCGACTCCAGTCACCACCAAGTAAGCATTTGTCTCATTTCTGCCCTTTCACGTCTAGTTTCATGCAAGAAACTCCCTGATGCCTGGCATTTCCTTCTCTATCAAAGCCCTTCTCTTTCCCGTCAACACACTAACTCCGTTCTAGGAAATCTCTACCAGACCTACCTCACCTTTGGTCGTTCCTCCCTCTGAATCCATGCTAGATAGCGCGCGAAACCCTAACTCCGCGAAACCAAATACCCTTCGTTCTAAAGCCAAGAGCTCACTAATCATTGAGCCTGAAGAGACACAAAAATCTGATGAAAGTTCCAGCGAATTCCCCGCCTACGTTCCAAAGCCATTTACAAAAGAAACACCTTCTTACGAGTCCAGCATTTCTTCCCATTCCTCCTCAGTAGGCGCTCCTACCTCTTCTCATTCTTCTTCGGTAGGTGCTCCCACCTCTCCACAATTCGATATCAAGGGTGCGTCTTTTCATTTTGGTGCCTCCAGCGACACACCCTCACCTCCTGCTGCTGCGTCCATTGCTGCCAGCGCCGATTCCTACAACGGATATTTGTCAGAAAGTGAAAACTCTTACCACAGCTCTTCTGTTCCCAGAGACACTCCTCATATTCCCGCAGGCGCACCTGCCATAACCATCCCCGTGGCTGTCAACCACGCACAGGAGTACTCTTCTGATAATGGGAGCTCGGTGAGTCCAGCTGTCTTTCCGCTAATCGACACCAGAGAACAATCGACAAGATCCTCCTCGCAACGGACTGCCACCATGCCTCACTCCTCAACTTCTCCGGGTTCGAAAGATCAGGGCCAGCTCAGCAAGTCCCACCGTTCGCACTCATCCATGCATTTGTTCCGTCGGCATCGCGGTGACTCCACTTCCAGCAATAATAGTATTAGCAATCAAAGTTCTCACTCTAGCACTGGCTCGAGCGCAGGAAGAACCTCACACGGGTCTATGGCCGACCTAAAACGTTTTTTCCGAAAACCTTGGAAGGACAATGCGTCTCACTTATACGACTATCCGCCGACGGCTAGCAATAGCGGCAAAAAAGCGGGCTCGCCGTCTTCTTCACCGAGCTCTCCAACGTTGCGTGGTGTCACGAAGCGTTCTCCTACAAACCTTAATGAAACTAAACGATCCTTGTCCAAGCACTATGGTAGACTTGGAAAGGCTCTTGGAGAAGGAGCTGGTGGAAATGTGCGGCTTGTGACCAGTCCAAAAGACAATCGAATTTTTGCAGTCAAAGAATTTCGTCAGCGCCAAAGCTACGAGTCGGCGCGTGACTATTCTAAAAAGGTCACGGCTGAGTACTGTATTGGCCTCACATTGAAACATCCCAACATTGTCGAAACAGTAGACATTGTGTACGACGCTGACAATGTGTACCAGGTGATGGAATACTGCGAGTACGATTTGTTTGCTATTGTAATGTCTGGAAAAATGTCGCGAGCCGAAATTTATTGTGACTTCAAGCAGCTCATGAACGGAATCAAATACATGCTAGACAGCGGCCTAGCGCATCGAGATCTCAAGCTTGATAACTGTGTGATTACTGCACAAGGCATTGTCAAGATCATTGATTTCGGGTCTGCTGCCGTGTTTCGATACCCCGAGACTGAGAAAATTCACGAGGCCGTTGGAATCGTGGGCTCTGATCCCTATCTGGCACCAGAGGTTGTTACGCGACTCGTGTACGACCCGCGTCCCGCCGATATTTGGTCTGCCGCTATTGTATTCTGCTGCATGCTAATGCGCAAGTTTCCTTGGAAGGCGCCACGCCAGTCCGACAACTCGTTCAGGTTGTTTGCAGGCCTGGAGGAAGGACCACCTACGAAAAAGGCTCAGCCTGGGGCTGCTAACACAGTCCAGGGAGCATCTGCAGGCACCGCTAAGGTCGGCCTCCCGTCTACGACAAATATGCATAGTGCCAGCGGAATGACGGGACCTCACCGGCTGTTGCGAAGCTTGCCTGTGGAGGTCCACCCGCTCCTGTCTGGAATGCTGACTTTAGAGCCTGAGAAGCGGTTCACCATTGACGACTGCTGGAACGATAACTGGCTGTCCTCTATCAAGTTTTGCACGCTAGATGAGCATAGAGGGCTTGTTCCGGCGGCGGGGCACTCTCACACGAATGTTTGCTTTGAGGATGCTCATATTGCGACGTTGGAAAAGCAAAACAAGAAGAAGAACAATAAGGAAAAGCTCTGGTGAACAACTGGTGATGCATTTTGAAGTACCAGTGTCTGCAATTGTTGGATCGAGCAAAAAATAAAAAAAAGAGTTGAGAAAAATAAGAGTTATGATAAAAATAGTAGAAAGGTTTAGGAAAGTAAGAATTTTGAAGAAAACGGTTCATGTTATAGTATAATCTCCAGATCTACGGCTTACTGCATATTTCTAGTTGTTCATATGAACACATGTGGATGACTTGATTTCATTGAGTCGCCAGTTATACTAAGCGGCTGCTTTTGCAGCAAGCTGGCGTTGAAGTTTATGTAGGTTTGCAACAATACTGTGTTTCTCTGGGCGCTTAGGCTGCTCAAAGATTAGACTATAGAATTTGGCTGTACCGGAAGTTGAGGTCAGTCGCTGTTAGTTTGTTCGTTTGTTTGTAGCCACACACAGCAATTGCTACTACAGCCAAATTGCTGAGAAAGCCACAAGAAAACGAAAAAAAAAACAAAGCACGACACTCACTACCACCACCCATCACCACCACCCACCGCTCACTCACTCACTTGCACTTTCTGCGGCTTCCTATCACGAACGCAACTCTTACTTTACGACTACTTCACGCGCGTACGCACAACAACAAATTTTCTAGTCTCTCATCTATTCAAGTGCGTAGCTTCTTCTCTTCGTGTTGACTCGAGACTGCCACATTTCAACGACACATTGCACGCGGGAAGAGAAAGCGTAATAAAATAAAACCAACCACTTTTATTTCTCTTAGTCTCTCTGTCTCTACAACATTGGCCCACTCACCTATTGACAACCTCACGCTAGCCAGTCCTGGTTCTTCGTCCTACTCTAAACAAACTTTGTGTAGCGTAACTACCGCGCCTTCATTTTTATTATTTTTTTTTATACTATTCTCTACTAGTATTCAAAAGTTATCTACACACCAACGCGTCCACACCTACCTTCAACCACCTCCCTGCCAATCTATCTTCCTGTCCACATACAATTATAAACACATCTAACAATGGTCGAGAAAGAAAAGATTTCCATTCGTTTTCAATACGGCGATAAGACCGAAATGTACATGGTGAGCTACCGGACCGCCCTTGGAAAATGTTTCCGTACATTCAAGCAACGAAACGAACTCATTTTGACGCCGCCTATTGTTTTTACATTTGACGGCAAAACGCTACATGATAGAGATACGCCTGCTTCCATTGAAATTAGGGAGAATGAAACCATTCAGGTTTTGTCGCGAGGACTGTCGGGTTAAGATAAGAGAGAAAGAGTCAAGAAAAAACTAGGGAGAAATTTGGAAAAAAAAACGAAAGCAGTCTTTACTCGAGCTCCATCTACTAGAGTAATTACCAGTGATGTTTACTGATAGCTACGATCATGAAGAATACGGGGGGAAATGATCTATGAACACAAAATACGCGTCATGAAATGGGCTCAAATATCTTTTTTTTCTCATGTTTTTATGTTAAGCTTGTTCTTTTTCGTGTTTGAACCAAATACTTTCTTTCTTTTCACGCGTCCAATTTCTATCTTAGTCTTGTTGACCCTCTTTCTGCTCTACCCTACTATCTCCAGTACACGCACACATACTTCAGAACTATTTACATTTCCTCGTCGTTGCTGCTGCTGCTTATGTTGCCATAGGTCCGTCTTTTTTTTATTCTTTATCTTTTGTTTGATTTTTTTCGGTCTTCACTTCTTTTTTTAACTTGGAGGCTCACTCCAAGCTTTTCATTTCGACGAGTTTACTAGTGCTTGTTAATCGTCCATGTCCTTGTAATTATATTTATTTCCAAATCCCGAGAGCCTTTTTTCCACTTAATCATCGTTCACTGTTCCAGTTCAAGTGCTATTGTATTTGAATTCAGATTAGGTCTCGACCTTGGCCATAGTCAAGCTTCCGACATCTGCTTCGATGATTAGAACATGCAGACCAGCTTGATCAACTTGAAGATTTCCGACATTTCGGGCATGCTCTTCTATTGGGTGTCATGAGCTTGAGCAGCTATAGCCACCTGCCATCATGAGCAACGCCAGCCCATCCTATTCGAGCAGCGTCAATGACTAACTCGTGACATAACGCGACTCATGCGGAATGGCTATATATCTATACATCTATATATCTACTACGGTACATGGCCGATCTGGCTCCAATACTCGTCATTCGTATCTCTTTAATTATTTTTCAGAGCTTTTTATTTAATCGAGAATTTCTCAATAATTTGGAAATTTCAAACATCATTTCTTTCCAAGCGCCTCGTAGCAAGATCAATCATGAATGTGCTCGTGTACTCTGGTATGAAAACCACCACAATAGCAACTTACATTACAACATTGCGACAACCTCTTTTTTAACTCTGGAAACTAACTCCTTTCCCCGGATATAGGTCCCGGAACTACCACCGAGTCTGTTAAGCACTGCACAGACACTCTGAGACGACTGCTGTCCCCTTACTACGCCGTGCTCAATGTCAATAGTTCGACATTGCTAGATGAGCCTTGGGCAGTCTATACCGCGCTCTTGGTCTTCCCAGGCGGTGCCGACCTACAGTACTGCCGCGAATTCAACGGCAAAGGAAACCAGCTCATTACTCAGTATGTCCGCCGCGGAGGTAGATATATCGGCTTCTGCGCTGGTGGGTACTACGGATCAGGACGAGTCGAGTTTGAAGTCGGCAACAACGCAATGGAAGTTAGCGGCGGGAGAGAACTCAAGTTCTTTCCAGGCACTGCCAGAGGAGCCGTTTTCAAGAACTTCGAGTATGGAAATCAGGCCTGTGCGCGTGCTGCAAACCTCAAGGTCAATAAGGAGATATTGGACATTTCGGACCCGGAGTTTCCGGATGAGCTTGCGGTTTACAATAACGGGGGATGTCTTTTTGTCGACGCCGAAAAGTACAAATCGAAAGGCGTCGAGGTGCTAGCAAGATATACCGATACTTTGGAAGTAGAAGGTAGCGATGCTAGTAAAGAGGGAATCGATTACAAGGAACCTGCTGCAGCTATTTACTGCAAAGTAGGAAATGGAGGGGTCATTTTAACAGGCGTTCACCCTGAATTCTCGCCTGATTTACTCAAGCGCATTCCTAACAATGAAAAATACGCAGAGACTTTGCAGCGGTTGGTTGATGCACAGAGCCATCGATTGACGTTCATGCGAGGGCTGCTTATGAAAATGGGCTTGAAAGTAGACCAAAGCGCTGTTCCTATTCCTGGCCTGTCGCGCCTGTCTTTGACAGCAGTCGATCCTGCTAAGATAGCCCCATTGGTAGAGGTTTTGAAAAACGGGATTGGCGTGGAGGGAAAAAATCTACTAAAGGGCCACAATGACACGTTCAGGATCTGGAATGCCCGAGACCAAGTGTTCAAACCAGATACTGAAATCACCAAAGTGGAGGATGATCCCGAGCAACTGCAAGATCTACACCCTGACTTGGACAAAGTTATCAAGGATGTAGATGTTTACTACGACGGCTTGCCTAATAACCGAATCACGTCTAGTTTCAATCACCAGCTCTATTATGAAAGTCTGCACAAGTTCCATGAGGAGCAAAAGAACAGAGATGGCAGTAGCAGCACCCCGAGAGAGTTTGGATCGTTCTTGCTATACGGAGAAGTAGTGACTTCTACGTCTACAATGCTATACAAGAATTTCAACCTTCTGCGACTTCTCCCGACAGGTTTTTCAGCCGTAGGAACCGTTCAGGTATCTGGGCGAGGTCGAGGAAACAATGTGTGGGTCAATCCTCCAGGCGTGCTGGCCAATTCTACGGTGCTCCGAATGCCCATCCAAGACGAAAGTGGGGTTCCCTCGCCTATGGTCTTTACGCAATACATTGTTTCTCTTGCAATGGTAGAAGCTATTCGCAACTTTGGGCCTGGGTACGATTCGATTCCAGTGAGGCTAAAGTGGCCCAACGATATATACTTGCAGAACCCTGATTTTTTGAACAAAAAGGGAGGACAGCAGAGTGCTGATGAAGAAGCTGTGCCTGAGTTTCTGAAACTGGGAGGAGTTTTAATCAATAGTACCATCTTGGATATGGAGTATGTACTTGTTGTGGGGTTGGGCGTCAACGTGAGTAACCACGCGCCTAGTATATCTCTCAACACGGTCATTGACAAACTAAACGCCATCGCTGACAGCAGGGGCGAGCGCAAGCTTGATCACTTTACAATTGAAGAACTGCTTGCCAAATATTACACTGTTCTCGATTCCATGCTTGTGACTTTCCGTTACCAAGGCTTTTCTGCCTTTGAAGCTCTTTATCACAAACGCTGGTTACACGAGGACAAGATAGTAACACTTGAGCAGTATGGCAATGTGAAGGCTAGAATCAAAGGTATTTCAAAAGATTTTGGAATGTTGGTGGTTGAGGAGGTTGATAGAGAAAACAGGCCGACTGGAAAGTCATATGAACTTCAACCAGATGGAAATTCATTTGACATGATGAAGGGTCTTTTAAAGAAAAAGACTTAGAGGTACCTTTTGAGTTGCTCATGTTTTTATTTTATTTCATTTTTTTTACATATATATAAGAAAGAAAGAAAGAAAAAAAGAGGAAAAAATTGAAACTAGTATTTTTTGTACTAACGATTACTTGTACATGTGTATATTGCAATTGAAAAGATTCATGAAATAGAGAGAGAGAGAGAGAGAGAGAGAGAGAGAGAGAAGAAAGTTGCTTGTAAAAAGAGAGAGAACATGTATAGAACAGGCAGCTGAGAGAGAGAAAGAAAAAAAAAATAACCATCTATTTCTTTTTTTTCCACAAAACTTTTCTTATTCCCTTACTCATTTTTTTTTTGGACTTTTTGGCTGATTTATATATAGAAAATGTGTATAAATAATAGGCAGCATGCTAATATTCTAGCTCTAGATCTAGGCAAGAACTGTTTGGACGGTAGATGCAATAAAGATTATTACCATAGCAGCAATCCACTTTGAAATATAGGGATCCAATATTCCACCACCATTTTTGCAGTTTGCACAGGTATATTCTAAACCAATAATAGTTAGTATGAGAAACAATGCCAATGAAGGTTTTTGGTCACTTACCAGCCATGGGAGTGTAAGCTTGAGGAGAGTACATTGCAAATGTCTGTGAAAACGGTGACAAATATCCTGCCGAGGCCTCTGCAGACATGTTTGAAGTCGAATCAAAAATTTGCAATGTGTACTTTGTAGTTAACAGTGGAACAGTGGCGTTGGCTTGGAACGCATCCGTGTCCCAGATATATTTAGATGACGTTGAAGGGTGATCAGTCGCAATGGTATATGTTTCCGAATTGTACGAGCAGTAAGCCTGAATGTTTAACTTTCTGGGGGTCACGGAAAGAGACACATATTTCCAGTCAAAAGTAGCAAACTGGCCAATTTTGATGTATGTGGTATCGGTGGCCGCAGGAGTCAGTAAAGAAATAGTTCCAGCAGGCGACCGGGCATCAATAGAGGTGGTAATGCCCACATAGACGTTTGTGTCTTTTGTTGTTTTCTTGGAAGAAGAAGAAGAAGAAGAATCGTCTTTTCCTGTCGAGGTTGTCTTTTTACCGGTTGCGGTTGACTTTTTATTGGTACCCGATTCAGACGTCGTCGTGACGGTGTTTCCAGCGTCGGGAATGTCTTCAGACGCCAAACTGGTAGCGGTATCTGATGAATCAGTGGTAGTAGCGTCAGTGGATTTGGCAGTTGCCTTTTTCGTGGTTTTATCAGTTGCTGTTGCCGTTGATTTATCGGTTGTTTTGTCAGTTGTTTTGTCACTCGTTTTAGCAGTTGTTTTGTCAGTGCCCGTGGCAGTTTTACCGCCACCTGTTTTGGTATTGTCTGTAGATGCTGTATCAGTATTTCCAGCTTCGGGAATAGAGGTATCTTCAGCTGCTAAAGAGTTAGTAATGAAAGACCGTGATTTGGACCTACTTACTTGTGGCAGCGCTGGCCATGACCGACAAGAGGAGCACGACTAGAGCCAAGGCCAGTGGTAGTATTCGTAGTGAGTGAAACTTCATTATGGCTTGTGGAGTCTCCAAACAAGGTCTTTGACGAGAAAAAACGGGATTTTTGTTGAACCGGTACTAATTATAGACACGCACTTGAGTCTTAGCAGTCTCAGCTGAAGCGAAATCTGAGAGAGGGTTCGAAAACAAAAATGAAAAAATGAATGCTAGCGAGGGTATTTTCTTTCAGTGCTGAAATAATAGGTACAAAGTCGCGGGGATGAGCGCAAAGGGTATGTCCTGGTGTTTGAAGATTCTAAGGCTGAAAATTGAGTTGAAAGTGTGAGTCGTGGTCACTTCTCAATGTTATGGGTGTTCTGAGGGAGAAAAAATACAAAAAAATAAAAAGATTTTGTGATGGAGACAGAAATTCCCAAAATAGGAGGTTTCAAAATAGAGACCACAGGCAGTTGTGGTTGTTATGGCAACAAGCCCTCGCCTTACTTAGTGGTCTCCACGAAATAGCTGCGTAGAATAACGTATTTGTGACGGGCCCAGTCCGTCAACACCGCAACTGGCAAGCACTAAAAAATTTAGCCATGTATGGTACAGCAATTCTCAGCTTTCTGGTCTTTATTCCAGTTATCTATCCCGTAAGATATAAGGTCCAATTTGCTGGTAAACGCCTAGTGAAAGCCTTCGTGCAGCTTAGTATGAGTATTCTTGATAAGAAAATGACTCTACGGCCGGTAATCTGCAGTTGTCAGTAAGCACCGGCCATAAATGTGTCAGAAACGAGAGCTTTTTAAAAAAATACCATCCTGCCTAAGATCAGAGGTTCAAGGTAACTCAATCACGTTTAGACATTATGCGCAGTATGACTGAAAAAAGGTTCAATTTTATGTGTCTTAACATCGTACCCGCAAGTCTTACAGGGACGAGACTTGGTGGAAACATTTTCATTTGACTTGTGCAGTGGTCCCCGTATTTTGTATATGCTTCTAAATGCAGCATCAACTTCCAAAATGTAGAGCGCCTCATGGTTGGATTTTCACGGATGACCACTTCGCTCTCGTACACTTTTGCAAAATTGCATGTAGACCAACATCATTCTCTTTTAATGGTTTCACAGGTGCCCAAGAAGTTCTTTAAGTCTTAACATGGGCCAAGCAAGCTCCAAAGAATCATTACAAGAACAAGATTTGACCACAGCCGTACACATGCTTTCTTCGTCTCAAAGCAGTTCGGATAGTATCTCGGACAATGAAGACAAAGAAGAAGACGACGATGAGCCTGATGAGTGGTAAATGATTCAAACCAAATGAAAGTCAGACACTAAAAATTCTACTAGGGATGTAAGAATTTCAGACACAGGCTGCGCAGGTAATTGTTTAACAGTACAGGGCCGAAGAATATACCTGACTCTCGACTAGACTTTAACATGAAGTTGCTTGATTGCCATGTAGAAACCAAAGACTGGCGCCAATGCATTCCAGAGGTATGGACTTGAGCTCTTGCCAAGAACCAAATCTAACATGGGGCATTAGATGGAAGCGTTCAAGAAATGCTGGAAAGACCAAAAGAACAATATTCGCACTTCGACTGTTGATGTAGACACAAGTTTCTAGTCGCAATAGCATATCGGAATGTATCGTCCAGTACAACGAAACCTCTAAGTAGCCATAGCAGCAATTTCTATGTAATTTGATACTCAAAATACACGTAACTGTAATTTTTGATCTATAAAACCATTCATTTCATTGAAAACATCACCCATTGCTGTGTACTACGTGCCCGGAGATCGTTGTGATTTTCACCTCAAATCGAAAGCGTGCGTATAATACAGTCTAGGCAAATCTCAACTCAGATTGCATATTAGATCACGTGATTACCATAGTGACGTGTTGTTAAAATGCTGTTCAGCCTAACCCTGAAAAATTACCTTAGAAAGTGCGTGCTATCCCTTTTCCTTGTGGGAACTGTTAACAAGTGTTCGAATTGAGCTTTTCTTCCTTTCTCTCCTCCTCTCCATAATTCATGATACACGGCCACATCAATTGCCTGCTCTTTCACATTATCCTCAACATTGATCGTACTCAGACTTATTAGATATACGCTATACACTGATTAGTTGCGCTTTCTATTAGCTTCAGTTCTATTGTTGCGGTTCACAAAAGGACAACAAACCTTCAACTTCAATCCATCATAAATATTCAACATGGTCAAATTGAAGGAAATTCCCCGCACAGCGACCTTTGCCTGGTCTCCCACAGGTTCCGATCCTTTACTAGTTACAGGCACTGTTGCTGGCGCTGTTGATGCCGATTTTTCTTCTACAACTCAGCTGGAACTCTGGGACCTGTCTTTGTTAGATCGATCTCCCGACTCTTTCGATCTTTCACCAAGGATTGCTCTAGACACAAACGCCAGGTATATTCAAATTCTTGGTGAGAGAGTGAATTGGTTTAGATTTTCTAACTTTGCGTAATAGATTTTACGACATTGCATGGGGCGGTGCTTCTTCTGACCATCCTCGCGGTGTTATTGCAGGTGCTTTAGAAAATGGTACTCTGGAGCTGTGGGATGCTGAATCTTTAATAAACGGCAATACGTAAGTGTCTCATCTCATTTTTTTAGATCTTTGCTAACTAGAGAAAAAGGTCATCGTTTTCTACACAGACAAAGCACACAGGTGCTATTAAATGCCTAGAGTTCAATCCTATCCAGAAGAACGTTGTTGCTACTGGTGGGGCTAGCGGTGAAATCTACATCTGGGATCTCAAGAATTTGGACAAGGCTATTGCGCCAGGCCGCACTCCTTCACGACAAGAAGATGTTGAAGCAATTGCTTGGAACAATGGTGTAACCCACATTCTTGCCAGTGGGTCTTCAACTGGAACTTCCGTTTGGGACCTCAAAAACAGGAAAGAGGTATTGCATTTATCTTATTCTCCTCCTGGTGGTAATGGCCGTAGTCCTGTGAGCAGCATCGCATGGCATCCTGATAATTCAACTACACTGATGACGGCTTCTTCTGACGAAACTTCGCCTGTTATTCTTGTTTGGGATCTTAGAAATGCTAACGCTCCTCAGCAAATTATTGCAGGTCACGATAAAGGAGTTTTGTCTATGGACTGGTGCAAAAAGGACAGCACGTTTTTGCTTTCCAGCGGCAAGGACAACAGATCATTTTTGTGGGACACTACTGATGGATCTAAACTTGGAGAATATCCTGTGTCTTCTAGCTGGAACTTTGAGACAAGCTTCTGTTCTCATTACCCTGATATTTTTGCTTCTGCTTCTTTCGATGGAAAGATTACTATTCAGACTCTACAAGATACCAACACTACCAGCGAAAAGCAAAAGAATATTGAGGGTGACGAGTTCTGGAATTCCAACAACTACGTCGATGCTCAGCACCCTGTCGTTTCTCTTAAGGCCGCTCCTAAATGGCTCAAAAGGCCATGCTCGGCTACTTTTGGATTTGGCGGTAAGATCGTCTCTGTGAAATCCAATTCGAACAATTCTTCGACGGTATCAATTACAAAATTTGAGGAAGATCAGGCCCTTACTACCGAGACTGCCAAGTTTGCTTCTGCTTTGAAAGAGAACAAAATTTCTGAAATCATCTCAGACCACCTATCTACTTCCAATACGACTGAGCGACATGACTGGGAGTTGCTCGAGCTTCTTAGCAAGGGTGATAGTAAAACCGAGTTGAAGAAGTTTCTTGCTTTAGACACAGAAACCGATTCCACTGAAGAAGCAAAGAAGGAGGCGACCGAGGACAATGACTTGTTTGAAAGCGCTGGAGGCGATGACTTCTTAAAGACTCTTTCAATTTCGGCAAAATATGAACCTTCGGGTTCATTTAGCCTCTATGGCAAAGACATATCTACTTCTGAAAAAGCAATTACTAGGGCTGTTTTGGCAGGTGATTTTGAAAAGGCTGTAAATATTGCTCTTAAGGATGAGCTATTCTCTGATGCTTTTGCTTTGGCTGCAAATGCGAGCAAAGAGCTTCAATCCAAGGTTCAAAATGCCTACATTTCTAAAAATGCCGAGTCGACGCCTTTCTTGCGTATTTTAGCAGCTGTTTCTTCCAAAGATCTTACCGATCTTGTTGAAAACTCTGATGATACTGAGTGGAAGGAAGTAGTTGATGCGGTATTCACATTTTCAAAAGATGATTCTACTTCAAAGACCTTGATCACCAAATTAGGTGATCGACTTTTGCATGCTAGAAGCTCTGCGTCTGACGCTGAGGCCATTTCCTACAGGAACAACGCCTTGTTCTGTTACCTTGCTGCTTCCAACCTGGCTGGTGTGTCTTCAATCTGGATCAAGGAGATTGGTGAAGAAGAACATGATATTCTGAAAAATTCTTCCAACACTCAAACAGCTTACGCTGCCCATGTCAAGGCATTACACAGCTTTATTGAAAAGATTACTATTTTCAGAAACACTGCCAACGTTTCCAAAAGCGCTGATAAAGATCTTGATCAGTTGTATGATGCTTACCGAGAGTACGCAAACATTGTGGCCACTCAGGGACAACTTGATTTGGCTGAAACTTATCTCAACCTACTTCCTGCACAGTACCAAGGTGTCAGTCTTGAAAAGGAACGAGTTTCAAAAGCTAACAATAAGGCTGCTGCCAAGAAGGTTGCCAGTAAGGCTAAGCCCGCGTCCAACTTTGTCTATCCTCCTGTCAAGCACACTTCTGCTGCACCAGCTACTTCACTTTACAACGCTAATCCTTCTGTTGCTGTTTCTGGTCCTTACGGCGCCCAAGCTAATCCTGTACCTTACGGTCAGGCCCCTGCAGCAGCTGCATCTCCTTATGCCGCTGCTTCACCATATGCTGCACCTTACGGAGGAGCTCAAAGCAATCCTTCACCATATGCTGCGCCGTCAAACCCCTCGCCATATGCTGCGCCGTCAAACTCGTCGCCATATGCCGCACAAAAGCCCAGCGCCCCATCTGCGTATGCTCCTCCTACACAGTCCACGCTGGCACCTCCTCCTAGCAAGTCTTTGACCCCTCCCTCCGCTGCGTCATTCTCTCAACCTGCGAAGCAAGGACACACCCGTACCCCCTCTGGTATCTACCCTCCTCCTAACCCAATCATCAACACTTATCAACCTCCAAAGCCGTCTGGTTATGGCAATTCTAGTGTCCCTGCTCCTCCTACTGGTGCAGCTCCTCCTTCTAGAAGAGAAGCCGGCGGATGGAACGACCTTCCCACCTCCGGATTACCCCAGTCTAACAGAAGGGCGACTCCCGCTGCCTCTCAAGCTATCGCCAATCCTTTTGCAAACCAGACAGCGCCGTTTTCACCCCCGGGCTCTCAATATGGCCGTCAGACCCCTGTGTCCCAGCCTCCACCTTCTGGTCCTCCCACTGGCCCCCCTGGTAGATCTGATAGTGTTTCGTCAGCAAACACACCTGAAATTTCTACGCCTCTGTCGGCTTCTCTCAACCCGTATGCTCCCAAGCCAGGTTCCCCTTCATCTACTCGCCAAAGCCCATACGGCGCTTACAGTCAGCCTCCCGCAGACCCAAGTTATTTCCCATCTGTTCCTCCTAGCAATCCTTATGCTACTGCCCCTTCTGCAGCTCCTCCCCACAATCCTTATGCCACTGCTCCCTCTGCAGCTCCTCCTAGTAATCCTTATGCGACTGCCGCCTCTGCAGCTCCTCCTAGCAATCCTTATGCGGCAGGTCACTCCGCAGCTCCTCCTTCCAACCCTTACGCGGCTCCTCAAAATCATTACGCCCCCGGTCCTGGAGCTAGAGGTTCTCCTGGACCAGGATTGTATGCTGCACCTAGTGGCGGAGCTCCTCCCCAGGGCAACGGATACAACCCGCCTCCTCAAGGCTATTCATCTAGTGGCCCCCCTATGAACGGAGCTCCTTCTTCACAACCACCTGCACCTCAGGCAGAACCTCCAGTAGAAGAAACCCCCAAGTTCCCCCCTGGTGATCGATCTCATATCTCCAGTGAGGCTCGTCCAATTTACGAGCTGCTCGAGCAAGAACTAAACAAGGTGAAGCCCCAGATTCCTGAAACATACAAGCGTCAAGTTGATGACATCGATAAACGTTTGGGAATTTTATTTGATCATTTGAACAATGACGACTTGCTGTCTCCTGAGACCGTAAGCGATCTATTGGCCTTGTCTCAGGCACTTGCTGAGGGCCAGTACGATACAGCCTCTGATATTCGTCTTTCTGTTTTGACTACCCGTGTTGAGGAATGTGGTCAGTGGATGGCTGGTGTCAAGAGACTGATTGACATGTCTAGAGTTATCGCTAGGTCATAAGGTCATAAGGAGGAACGAGAATAAAAACTATAAATTTTATCTTACTTTTATTTTATATACGTGTAGTCTGAGAACATGAGTTGAATTGAATGATTGTTATCTTGATTCGCTTTGTAGTGTGCCGTTGGCGTTGTAGTATGGACGCTCACCAACGCCAACTGTTCGGACGCCTTCGCGGTCAGCAAAGGTTAGAAAATCCTGAGTTGCCGCGTGGAAAGTAGATCTGTTATCCCAAATCGCTACATCATTTTTACTCCACTTGAAGCGAACTTGAATATCGTGAGAAGCAATCAACGTATCGTTGATAAACTTTTTGATCAGTTCAGACTCAATCTGCGATAACTCATCGACATGAGAAAAATGAGCGCCAATCGCATAAAGACTCTGCCATCCAGTAACAGGGTTAGTCCTCACCAAGGGATGATGGGCCAAAAGCTGGTTTCCAATATTTTCTGGTGCACCGCGTTTTTCTGAATAAAAATCAGTGGCCTTGAGGTCATCGAGACCGTAGTCACTAAACTTGGGTTGTACATGAACTCCCGTGAGAGATGACAAGTATGCCTGAAAGGAGGGAGAAAATTTTTCAAGCAAGGCATAACCGTTTGCCCAAAGCGTGTCGCCTCCAGATGCAGGCGTTTCCAAGATCTTGAGTGAAGTGTAGTCGGCGGGGACAGGCTCAAATGAAATGTCCGAGTGCCAGCCATCACCTGCTCTTTGGGCAGCTTTGATGGCAGCAGTAGCTGCGGCTGTCGGAGGTTTTAAGCCCTTGCGGGTAAAGTGGGATGAGATAAACGATACTTCAGGATCAATCAAACCGTTTCCGCGAATGACACCACCGGAAGGCGCAATGGGATGGATATGTAGGCTTGAGGTGGAAGGTTTCTGTGTTAACTCACCAAGCTTCTGTACAAGCCGTTTTTGAGCATCAACAGTGAGTGAGCCTTGGCCACGAAAAAACACTACGCCTTTTTGTGAGATGAGAATAGCCAAATCTCTGAGCAGATTTTCATCCTCGATAATTTCTGCAAGACTAACGTCGCTTGTGTATTCTTGTCCAAGAAGAGGTGTCAAGTCCTGTGCATATTGTCCAAACTCTTTTTCAAATTGGCCTGATTGTTTTAGAGGATGCCGAGAGGCGGGTTCCTGGTAAGAAGGACCTTCAAAGCGCTTAGAAGCGAAGGGAGAAACACCTTCAACGGGATTCAACTGTTTGGGAAATTTGGTCCGGTCGAAACGAGCAAACTGGAGCGTTTCAATTTCAGGCATTTTTGGTTATTTGAAAAATGTCTATCTCTGCAAAACTGCAACTGCAATTGTGTGCGTGTGTTTTTCTTAGCTATATTAGAAAAGGTGATTAAATTTTTACGTAGAGTGATTAACAGCGGGTTCTGAGTTGGTCTATATAGTTTATGATGTCCATGGCAGAATTCGGTTTGTGACCTTTCGATCTCGGATCAGGGCACGAACTGGTTGGGAGTTTGCTATTAATCGATCACGCAAGAGTTGGAATATTGAAGACATAACTGGGATTGGTATAAAATACCCGCACAGAAACAATTTCTTTTGCGATTGCAGGCCGCAGGTGGCTATAAAAAGTTCTGTGGCTCGAGCCATGCCTGACGCTTTTGAATATGAGTTTGACCATGACCTTCTGCTGTCTCCAGGATTTACCGTATGGTCTCAAAGCAAGCTAGATCGAGGTACCACGGTATCGAGAAATAGGCGGCAAGCAAACTGCATTTGCCTCGAGGTTGACCAAGTCTGATGGTAACTAATGTACTGCACAAGCGCACACGAGCATCCGCGTGAGAAGCCACAATTGCAAGCCTCTTTAGGACGAGAGCGATCTTGTGTAAGAATTTCTCGATATACGCGGAAGATTAAAGTCTTATTCTATTTCAACAATCAATCAGCATAGCACGAACCTTTTAGGAGCTTAATTCCTGGAGCAAACAACGCGTGTACTGCAAGTTCTGGAACCACTTTTGTGCAATCTAGAGTCTAGAACCCCTGGTAGACCACGCTTCACAGAATGTTATTTCGGGTACCGATGCCGTGGCAAATGAGATCAATGAGAGAAGTCAGCACGTTTTTTGACGAATAACACTGAGTAAACACAAATGCACCTTCTCGACCTCAATTGTAGCCACACTATAAAAACTGTGCTCTCTTCCACTTAATACAAGTATTCGAGGAAACATAAATTCAATCTCTCAAGAATTCAATTCCAAATAGAAACATAAATACAAAGACACACAATGCCTTCCCTTGATGATCTCGAATTCGCCCTCTGGGACAACACTAAAGTCCGCAAGCAAGAGAACCCCAAAACTGGCCCTTCTCCCTACTTTGACAAACGCACGGAAGGTCCCTCGTACGTCGCTCCCGAGGACAGGCCTGCTCCATTGACTTTTTCAGGCGCTTTGGAAGAAAAGTATGGCCAGTACGGCAAAGATCTTACTCCACTTTTAGGTCGTGAGTTCTCTTCAGAGGTTCAAATTTCTGAAATCCTTAAAGATGAGGATGCTCTTCGCGACCTGGCAATTCTTATTTCTAGACGTGGTGTTGTTACATTTAGAAATCAGGATATCACGATTCAAGAACAAAAAGATTTTGTTAACCGCCTTGGCCAGCTTGCAGGAAAGCCCAAAACTTCAGGACTCCATATCCACCCAGTGGCTGCTGCTGGTGGAATCCTTGGAGAGGATGGCTTGATCGACCCTGAGGTCTCGTTTATCAACTCCAAGATTACAGCTAGCTATGCTAAAACTGCATCATCAAACCAACCTCAATCTTACGAATGGCACTCAGACATTACTTTCGAGCCTGTTCCAGCTGAATATACTTCACTCAAGGTTATTGATTTACCACCAACGGGCGGTGACACACTATTTGCCAATGGGTATGCCTTGTATGAAAAGTTCTCTCCGTCGTTCAGAGCATATCTTGAAACTTTGACTGGCACTTACTCGCAGAAAAATTTCAAAGACTTGAGCACAAAGAAAAGCTTTGATCTATACACTGATGTACGAGGAGCACCCGAAAACACTGGAGATGAGCTGATTGCTATACATCCTATTGTGAGAACCAATCCCATCACTGGCTGGAAGTCAATTTTTGCCGTTGGTAATCATTTCACCAAGGTCAACGACGTCTCTGAAATTGAGTCTGAATTAATCAAAAAATTCATTCTGGACACACTGGTTGCTTCGCATGATATTCAAACTCGTTTCAAGTGGAACAAGAATGATCTCGCTGTGTGGGACAACCGATCAGTTTACCATGCTGCTACTTTTGACTACGTCCGCTTTGCTCACCGTGCTGGCATTCGTACTGTAAGTGTAGCTGAGCGACCGTACTTGGATCCCAACAGTAAGGTCCAAAGCGAGGAGATTCTAAAGGAATTCCAGAGCCTCGAAATTAAGTAGACTGGTTTAGCTATAGGATATACAATACTTAAGCTTTAATACAGGAAACAATTGCAGTATGCATGATAATTTTCTATTGCAAGTCTTGCTTTATAATTCTTCACTAACGCGTAGACGCATAGATCGCATCTGATGATACCAGATGATACACAAGTTGTTTCGCGGTTTCTGTTGGTGGAGTTGTTTGTTTTTCAGGCCTCTAACTTTACACATGTCAGAAGTCGAGCTCGAAAGCGATTAAACAATTGCGTCACAAACTCACGATTTCCTGATTGGGTCATCCGCATTTGAGAAATTTCGCCATTCAAGCCACAAATGCTTCGTTCGATTATCATTATCAGTAACATCTACATCTCACGCATACGCAGATGGCGCAGTTTGGGGGACACTCAACAAGTTTCTCTATCGTGGGTAGCTGAGTACATGCTTAGGCCCGTTTGGGGGGTTTATTGGGCTGGTGCTTTGGGGAGGAGGCTCTACTGGATTTTGGTGGGAGTTTTTGGATGTGTTTTCAGCCATTAGGTCTAAATCTTGACATCTCGAACGCGATGCCTCCCACAGCTTGAATACGCATAATACATAGACTTTTATGTGACCTTTCAATTGGCAAGTTCCTTTTCATTGAGGATGCTTCGGAGTTTAGCCTTCTACAAGAGTTTACAATACGATATCTTCTTAATTGTTGAAAAGGGCCCCGGAGAGAGAAAACAAAAATAAAAAAGAAAAGTATTACAATTATACCAAAAGCTGAATTCTTTCTCAAAAAAATAAAACGGCAAGAAAAATCAGCACAAGCATTGAAACATGAGTATATGAATTGAAAAGCAGTCGTGACTTGATCGCATATCCGACGTTGTTCTTCTCCAGATCTTGGCGTGACTACAGCCGATAGCCTTTTGAATCAGAACCTTTAACCAAAACAGTCTTCTTTGACTAAAGCTCCAGACTAGTAGTAAACTAAAGCTTATTTCGCTAAATGTTGACACGATAATTGATGGCCACCACCACGTGTGTATGCATTTCACCAGCCTTCAAGGCTTTGATCGCATCTCCCCCGAGAATGAATTGGCTCTGCGGTGCCCAAAAACTACTGTGCCACTTGTTGGTAAAAGCCATTTGCCATCCCTTGTGAGAAAAGCCTCAGCCATAGACTTGTTGTTATCAAGATTGGACCTCGAGTTAACGGTTTGATAAATTATTATACGCAGAGCACTTATTAATCAAAGCTAGAGATTCTTTATCGCCGGCCCCAATTGCGTGATCGGTGCATGCGATAGCTAAACGGTCCTAGACCAGCTAGAGTGATCCTGGAGTTAAGCATATTGACTGGCACTGGCTGTTGGCAGTCTAGCTGACTGGGCAACAGTTGACTGGACAGTAGGAATGGCCACGCGCAAAGTGTCACAAAAGCAAAGAATGAAAGCACGGAGCAGCCAAAGCTTGGTTGAAAGAGACCAAAAGCAATAAAACGAGGAACACGCTCGCGAGAAAGAAGGACGAGCAGGCCTAAAGAAAACAAGCCACAATATGGCAAAATATCGACTTGACCATGGTTATGACGCGATTAGTCTATAGCTCAATCATTTCGGCGTGAGATTTCTTGGACTTGCGTCGCATGCCCTTCGTTTGGCCATGGTCAAGCAGTGGCAGAATCCCAAGTCTCCTTTGGGAAAAAGTCCCCGGTGTATTAGACACCTGCGAAGTTGTACTTACCTGGTACCGTCTAACCCGCCCATGAATTAGCTACGGAGATGCTCAGGTTGTTGCTCAACGAATAAGGTGGGCGAGATATTCGCCATAGCGCGAGGCTTTGCAAAGTAGACACATTAATGAAAGCTTTCCCAGAAATCAAATAGCTATTGCATAGCAGTTTCAATGGTTTAATTGGGCCTTAGTACCGAGAAAATGAGCCATACTCGCTAAGTGCTCGGCGCCGCCTCAGCCATAAAAAGAGGCTTCGCGCCCGCTGCGTTTCTGCTTTTTCTATATTGGCACAACTGTCAACTATAAAATCACCGATAATTTACTTGACTCTAGTACACAATGCCTGCCACTGAGAAGACCACACTTGAGTTTGCTCGTTTTGACGAGGCTAAGTTCCCTAAGCACACTTACAATCCTGGTCCTTCCCCATATGCCGAGACTTCAACTGAGGGCCCTTCATACATTGAGCCTTCCAAAAGAGCGGCACCATTAAAAACTACTGGCATTCTGGAAGAAAAGTATGGCCAGTTTACTTCGGAGATCAGTCCTCTACTCGGAAACGATTACAGTTCTGAGGTTAGGTTGACTGATATTATCAAGGACGATGCCTTGCTATTCGACTTGGCTGTCACCATTTCTCGCCGTGGAGTTGCTGTTTTCCGTGGCCAGGATGATTTTGGCCTCGCTGATCAAAAAAAGCTGGTTCAGGGCCTAGGTCTGCTTACAGGCAAGCCTAAGCAGAATGGCCTTCATATCCATCCTATTGCTCCTGCTGGAGGTATCCTTGGAGAAGACGGTCTTATTGACCCCGAGATCTTTTTTGTTTCTTCTCGTTTGACACGCAAGTACCCAAAGGGTTTCCGATCAAGCAGTGGACCCCGCGCTGGCAACGGCTGGCACTCGGACATCACTTTTGAGCCAGTCCCCGCCGATTACTCTTCCCTCAAGATTGTTGAGCAGCCCGCCAGCGGAGGTGATACTCTTTTTGCTAATGGTTACGCTTTGTTTGAGAAATTCTCCCCTTCTCTGAGAGCTTACTTTGAGACTCTTACTGGTACCTATGCTCAGCCTAACTTTAATGCTTTTGGTAAGAGCAACACTTTCAACCTGTACACTCAGGAACGTGGCGCTCCAGAGAACAAGGGTGAAGAGCTACGCGCCATCCATCCTCTTGTACGCACAAATCCTGTCACTGGCTGGAAGTCTCTTTACGGGGTAGGATCGCATTTTGCCAAAATCAATGACGTCTCAGAGATTGAGTCCGCTTTGCTGAAGCAATTTATCTTTGATACTCTTGTTGCTTCACATGACATTCAAATTAGAGTCAAGTGGGGCACAAACGACCTAGTTATCTGGGACAACAGAAACACTTACCACACTGCAACGCCTGATTATTTGGAGTTCTCTGAGCGTGAGGGTGTACGAACTATCTCTATTGCTGAGCGCCCATACTTTGATCCCGCCTCTATTTTGCAGAGTGAAGAGCTTTTCAAGGACCTCAAGATCTCCGAGTAAAGGGATCTTGACTCAATAGCTCCGTTTGATGGAGTAGGACAAACCCCAAATACCACGATGCCAAAGTTTTAAAATGTAAAAGCAGCACGAATATACGTTATATGACAACTTTTATAGAAGGTTTAAAAGTAGAAACCGGTCTAGTGCTACTTCTCAGTGTAGCGATACCAACGTCCATGGTGTAAAGCTGCAGATAAGTTAAGGTTTAATTTTCACGTCCAAAACGGAGGCTGCGTAAAATAAGGTTACCTTATCGGCATGACAGAGTTCTACTTTGGAGACTATCAAAAAGGTATTTTACCTCTAAATGACGCCATCGCCAGCGGCGCTTTAATGGGTCTCCTCAGAGCGTAAAGTAGACTTAAAACTTAGGTCTAAAGCAAGACACAGAAAAAGGAGCCAAAAAATCAACACAAACTTCGTGAAGATTTTCACGAGACACTGTAAGCTTCGTAGAGGTTCATAAAAGATTTAATTGTACTCCAGACCTAAGCAATCTTATGCCTGTAGGCTACGTGCATTACAGTACGCCACGAGCAATTGCAAGAATATTTCAACTCATTGACTTGTCGTTTGAACCAGTGGGAATTATATGCTTTGCCAATATTCACCAAACGTGCTAGAGCTAGTGCTATATTATGTGGCATGTGTCTGAATAGAAAAGAATGAAGCTATGAGGATTTGAGAAAAGGTCTTTTCCAATTAGAGCTATCCAAGTCTAGTATATCATTCGACGCTAGAAAGTAGATACAAAATAAAGAAAAAGAGAGGAAGCCATAAACTTTTAGCAAGAGGGGCTTGCCAGATTGCGGGTTTAAAAGTTCAGATCTGTTGCAAGCGCTGAGTTTAAAGTGAAGGTCCGAGAGCTCGAAAAGAAATCCATTGATAACACTAGCATACTTCCGTAACACCACAGATGGCAGAATACTGGTCTGATTGGGACAAGAAAGCAAGCCACAATGAGCTTGGAGGTCGAAAGCGTAGCTTACCGGCGCCGACGGAGTAACTGGCAAATCGAACGCTAGTTATTGATACATACTGTGTGCACATGGCTTGCCGAATGATTCTCGCAGAACTTGCCGAGCTTGAGGAGCCGATATACAAATACGTATGCAACAGCGCATACACCCACTCAATAGAAACTGGAATAGAAGGGAGGGTGGAAATAACATTTGAAATAGACCTCGGATTTTAGTTGCCTAAAAGCTAGTCTACAGTGGCTACCGATAGTTCTGTAGCTAGCTTAAGAGAAAATGATGCAAGCATGTTAATTCCGCAATTGCAATTGAAATCGCAATCGCAGTAAAGCCACAACTGTAGGCGTTGCTGACAGTGCTTTGCAAGCCACGCACGAGACAGCAAGTAATTTTAGACGAAAAGATGTCAATCAATTACATCAACATGACTTCTATAGCTGGCTACTACTGGTACGGATCAATCAATTGAATGCAGATGCCAAACTAACTGCAAATCACGTCATAACTTGTAATACCTTCTTTTTTTGAAGCAATAGGAAGGAAATGAAAACAAGCACTGATTTTGAACCTGACGAAGTGTGAACAATCTTGAGCTCCCGGACCAGCATCTTTGAAAAAAAAGGATAGTATAAGTACAGACAGGTTTGGCTTGTTTATGAATTTGAACTAAACCAACAAATACTTTACTATTTTCTTTATTCTCTCTATATCTCTCTAGATACAATATCTCTGGGTTTTCTCACTCACTCACACACACACACACACACACAAACACAAACACAAACACTCATACATCTCAAAATGCCGTCCGTTGAAAAAGTTGAGTTTGTCCGTTTCGACCCTGCCAAGTTTCCCAAACACGAGACCATTGAGGGAAAATCTCCTTACGCCGAAAAATACCAAGAGGGACCTTCATATACAAAGCCCGAGGACCGTAGTGGCCCTCTCAAAGTTTCAGGCGCTCTTGATAACCAATATGGGCAGTTCAGATCCGACTCTACCCCACTTCTAGGAACCGAGTACTCTGCTGAAGTCCGACTTAGTGACATTATCAACAACCCAGATCAGCTTCGTGATCTTGCAGCAACTATTTCGGAACGTGGAGTCGTCTTTTTCAGAAACCAGGACGATCTAACCGTCGCAGACCAAAAGCGCCTCGTTAATGGGTTGGGCCTAGAAAGTGGAAAGCCCAAAACATCTGGCTTGCACATCCATCCCTTGGCCCCTGGTGGTGGCATCGTGCATGGCGAGAATCAGCAGAAAGAAGCAGGTTCTGGGCTAATTGACCCTGAAGTTTCTTTTATTTCGTCTCGCCTTGAACGTTCTTACCACGGCGCAAACCGGGCCGCCAATCAACAAAACAGGCGCGCTGCCGAGGGTTGGCACTCCGACATAACCTTTGAGCCCGTCCCTGCCGACTACTCCTCCTTGAAAATTGTCGAACTTCCCGAGAACGGTAGTGGTGGTGACACTCTCTGGGCAAACGGCTACGCTTTGCTCGAGAAATTTTCTCCTTCCTTCCGTGAGTACCTTGAAACCTTGACAGGTACTTATGCTCAGCCCAGATTCAGTGAGTATGGTGGCAGTAACAAGTTTGATCTGTACTCTCAACCTCGTGGAGCACCTGAGAACGTTGGCCTCGAGTTGTCTGCCAAGCACCCTCTTGTGCGTACCAACCCTGTCACCGGCTGGAAGTCACTGTTTGCCCTAGGCGCCCATTTCCAAAGCATCAACGAGGTCTCTGCCATAGAGTCTGCTTTGATCAAAAAATTCATTCTTGACACTTTGACCGCTTCTCACGATATTCAGGTGAGATTTTCGTGGAACAAGAACGACATTGCTATTTGGGATAACCGTTCTACTTATCATACTGCTACTTATGATTACTTTGCTTTTGCTGAGCGTGAGGGAATCAGAACTGTCGGCATTGCTGAACGCCCTTACTTGGATCCTAAGAGCGGTTACCAAAGTGAAGCTGTATTTGAGAAGCTTAAAGACTTGAAAGTCTAAGAACAGAAACTTAATCAAACTACTTTTAAACTATCAGCTACTTTTTACAATTGAATGTAAAACGGACGAGAAGAAATATCATGAATCAAATTAAAGACATGTAGAAATGCAATACAAGAAAAAACGCAAAAAAAGGATTGTATTCTGTTTTGATCTCACAGAGTAGAATAACTAGGTCTTCGTCGTGGGTGGAGTCTGGTTTAAGTTAGGTCCTGCATGGCCATCGCGTCTCCGTCGCTCTAACAAAGTAGATGCATCCAAGCTTAGTTCAAAAAAGTTACTCTTGGGTTGCGATCTAAACGTTGAACCCGCTGGTAGGTTATTGTGTACTTTTCGAGGCCTAGCTCGACGAACAGGAATCGCTTGCGCTCGTGCTTGTGCAACTTGTGTCGGTACAGCACCACCACCGCTTATTCTAGCACGACTCATCTGCTCCTCTAAAGTCACAACTTCATCAATTTCTTCTTCATCATCCTCATCTTCTTCATCTTCTTCGCCAAGTCCATCCAAATTCCTGCCTCCGCGACGACGTAGGTTTTCTTCTTCCATACGATGCACCGCGTTGAAAACGTCAAACGCCTCTTTCATAGCAATAGCAGGCGACAAAAATGCCTTTCCTGAACGGCCCTTTTCGGCACGTGCTGGCATAACGCCCGGAGTATGGCCTGCGCCGGCAATAAGGGCTTCTTCGGGCCCACCGAAAGCGTAGGCAGTAGCATCAGCAGGAGTCTTGAAATTGACATTTTCAGGTAAAGGAATCTCATTAGCGCTGAGAGTCGGGACAGTAGAAGTCAGGGCAGAAATAGCCGGTCTCTTTGCTTGCAGAATCCAAGGGTGATTGAGAAACTGATCAATAGTGTAACGACGCTTAGGGTCAACCGTAAGTAAGTGAGACACCAAGTCTTTAGCCTCCATTGAAATACCATCCCACCAAGGGCTCAAAAAAGTATATTGGCCCTTAGCAACCTTTTCTGTCAAAAGTTGTATAGACTCGTCATAGAATGGAGGGAAGCCGCATAATATAGTGTACAAAACACATCCCAAAGCCCACATGTCAACACTTTTCGAGTATCGCTGATCATTCACTATTTCGGGCGCAGTATATCCCACAGTTCCGCAAGGTGTCATTGTATTCGAGTCCCAAATAATTTTAGAAAGCCCAAAGTCTGCAAGCTTGATCGTGCCAATGCCTCCTGATCCAAGGCCAGGAATAAACTCGCCTTCGTCCTCTTTGTCCTCATCTTCACCAGGGCGAACTTGCTTGGTCTTGGACGGGGTAAAGGGAATTGGAAAATAAAGTAGGTTTTCAGGCTTGATGTCTCTGTGTACTACGCCTGCTTCCTCGTGTAGATAACGAACGGCCTCGGCAACCTGAATGATAACATGTCGTGAAAGATCTTCAGAAAAGTACGTGAGCCTAACTATCTCATGGAATATTTCACCGCCAGGAACGAGCTCGAGCACAATGAAATAGAACTCATCAGTTTCTATAAACTCAATCAACTCGGTGATATTTTTGTGCTGCAACTGTCGCATGATGGCCACTTCTTTAAGAACAGTCGATCGCTAGTGAAGAATGGTTAGTAAACATTGATAAGTGAGTAACAGGTTCAGACTGTAAACAAGGATCAAGGACATGAAAAAAAGGGAAGAAGGAATGTTATCGCACCTGGACATTTTCTTGTTCTCTCTGTGCAACTTTTCCTAAATGGCGTCGATTTTGCTGCAAAACAGAGTATTAGAAGCAGAAGAGTAAGAAAGCATGGATGAGAAAGGCAGGAAATAAATCAAAGGAAACCAACTGCAATTCTTGAAGCTCACCTGTGAGACACTGAGATCATGTTTATGGACAGCTTTGACGGCGACCTCATCACCACTTCTGGTATCTAGGGCCTTGTAGACGATGGAAAATGCGCCGTCGCCCATTTTTTCTATTAACTTGTAGCGTTCCAGTCCCTTGTATGTAGGCATTTTAGATTTCATAAGATTTTCTTCTTCAACCATCTGCTGGATGGCTTCATTGTAAGCGTCCATCCGATTACCGCTGGTATTGGATGTCGCTTTTGATGCAGGTTGTGTGTCCGCAGAAGGGGTTGGGTCGGCTTGCGGTGGTGAAGGCGCTCTAAAGTCAGACACGGTAGGATGGGCGATTTCAGAGTGATGACTGGTGGGCAGATGGGGTAGGTCTCTAGCACGCCTCTCCTCTTGAGAAGACTCGTAAGGCAACCCGCCATTACCGTGAGCCTGCTTTCCGTGGCGGATGAAGTTTTTCAGGTTCTGGACAAAAAAAGATCGTTAGTTCTGGCGATAAAAATCAACAAAAGCGCTCCAAAAGTGCCAACCTACCTCAAAAACAGCCATTTTTGTTTAGTTTGACAGTGGCAGGGCTTGACAAACCTATAGTGGTGGGCCTAAAGTAGACGCAAACAGAATGCTTGATGCTGGCAAATGATGGCGCGAGGGATCAAAGGGCAAATACCGAATAAATCCTGAATCAAAATCAAGGGATCGATAGAAAACAATGCTCTACACACCAAATTACACGTGCAGGGCCTTTCAAGCGCGGCGTAGACTGAGATGGTTTGATGAAAGTATGCTACTTTGAAATAGGTGAAATATGAAGGAAAGAAGAACGAGGAAGGCAAAAGAAAGGTTCTTCTTTCTGGCTGCTTTTCAAATTCTCTTCCATGCCGCGGTATATTCAAACACATTTAAGAAATAGTTTTATATTTAAATTGACATTGAGATATCGGCGTGCACGACTGTGCGCGCGACGACTCCCTGTATCAGCTTGTATCGACTGAGAACCGCTGTGCGCTCGCGGTCATAATCCCGGTTTTGGGTCTTGCGATCATTGATACTGCCTGTATGATGCAATTAGGCCGGCCATCCGCTGGCGCTATCTATCGTATCTACGCCCACTCCACACTAGTATAGCATGGTCACAGTCTAACTCATGTCATAGACCCTACGCAAGGCAGTGGGTCTACCTGGTGAGACCCAAACGCGTGCGGGTAAAGCCCAGTCAGCCAGTGATGACGTTTCGGTTTCGATTTAACTAGCTCTTTCTGGTTTCATTGGGTGTGCCGGGGTCATTGTGCAGCAGTGCTAGCATTCCTCACGAATTCCCTAAGGGCCCAGTTGCACCCGCTTTAGGGTCACAAAGACACAAACACCGGGTCTAAGCAATTGCCGTGCATTTATGGTTTAGATCGTCTGGGTTCGAATCGCGCCTGGGCAACTCTTTTTTACTGTTTTGCAATCTTCCCAGAGGCCATGCTTGAACTCTCCACCAGGGCAACTAAGATAAGCTTCACAGGTAATAGCGATTGTAAATTAGTAGCCCTGCAAACCGGACTTCGATTAAATAGGCGAGGAATCTTAGCAAATTAAGGCGGGGAGAGCAGTCTAGGACGTCCTTGAATACATGCCCACCAAATTTATCAAACACAACGGCTATGACCCAGACAAGTCAAGCTCGCCTAGGACATTTCATTTCCAAAGGCTCGGCTCACGTATTAGAGCCACATTTTATCTAGAACAACTCTGTGGTACAAATATTTGCTTTAGATTTCAAACCAAGATTTCTCCTAGAAGAGTATTTAGTTCCTGAGCACTGATAGAAGCTGACTCGCGAAACGTGCCAACACTAATAGAAAACGTATATTCCGTAGCTCGTTCGGATTTCATATCGAGCACTTCAGATTCGTAGAAATTATTCACAAACAAAGAGACCGCACTAAGTGCGCCACGATACACTCCGAAACTCAAGCGAGCCCAGTATCTTTTAGTTCCGGATTTCACGTTCTTCTTGGAAGCTTGACGTGTGTGAATCGCAATTGCGTGCTCGAGCTCAAGAAGCATGTATACTGTACATTTACGTGGGCACAGGCATGAACACAGCCAAAATCTCTTTGAGCTACTCGAAAGAGTGCTCGCAAAATCCAAAGCAAACTGCAGCAGCATCAGTAGCTGACATGCGCAGGTGTAGTGTATTACAAACAATTGGCAATTGGCGAGTGGCAATTGGCAATTGCAGACTTGATTGATCAAGCCTCTTTCTGTGCGTTCAAAAACTATAGGTACCCGGTAGCTGTGTTTGTTGCCGCACGAATGATTCACCAAAACTATCGCACCAGCACTCACATCTTCAATTGAGTTCTATAAAATGAACACAATGATAGCCATTTTCTCCAAGCCACAATAATTCACAGAGCTCATGGTCATGAATGGACTTAAGAGAAATTCTAATAGGCTTTCGGCCCCAAGTTTCATTCGGGAGGCATTGTTTCTCGGGGCTTGAGCGCGTGAATATATGATTGTGGCTGAAATGTATTCAAAGTGCTCTCATTTCAGCCGTAAAAAGTCTACTACGATAGTACTACGTACGGCTACAGAGTGCGTACATTGCAATGAGGGAAGATCTCGCAATTAGCAATACATAATTGCAATTTGCCCAAGCTTAACCCGAGCCATCTCATAATCTCCAGAATCTTGAACTAATCATGCTCGAGCTTAAGCATCTGGTTTGATAGGCCTCGCTCACAATCGATCGCGACATCTTGCAAACATAAAGAAATGGACTTTAGCATATGTATAAATACCTGCTGGTCTTTCCTTCAAACAACTGCTTCTCTTACAGCTTATCATCCTCAACAGTTCTACAATTGCAATTTTGCAACAAAATAACACTCCAAGCTGTGTACACCCATAAACACAAACAATAACCCCAATACCAACATCAACAATGCCCGCCGTCGCTGAGGAACTCGAATTTGCCATCTTTGATCCCTCAAAGTTCCCCAAGCAAACCAAGAAATCTGGTCGCTCTGCCTACTTTGACCAAACTACATCTGGACCATCATATATCGCACCTGAGAACCGTAAACCCCCTATCAAACCTTCAGGAGCCCTGCAGGAAAAATATGGAAAGTTTGCGAGCGATAGTACACCATTGTTGGGTACTGAGTTTTCAGAAGAGGTGCAGATTTCTGATCTTCTAAAAGAGAATGAGGGTGATGATGGCGCAGTGTTGAGAGATTTGGCCGCCACGATTTCAAGACGTGGTGTCGTGTTTTTCAGAAACCAGAACCTGACAGTCGATGAACAAAAGAGGTTTGTTGACATTTTGGGCAAATTGACAGGCAAGCCATCTACTTCGGGTCTCCACATCCATCCTACTGCGCCCGCCGGAGGTGTTCTTGATAAAGAAACAAAACTCATTGACCCCGAGGTGTCCTTCATTGCGTCTCGCATTGGAAAGGAATACAAGTTCAGAGATGCGAATGCTACACGCCACTCTGCTGCTTGGCACTCGGACATTACCTTTGAACCTGTTCCCAGTGATTACACTTCGCTCAAACTTACTGAGCTGCCAGCTACAGGTGGAGATACGCTATGGGCCAATGGATACGCTCTTTTCGAAAAGTTTTCGCCCTCTTTCAGATCATATCTCGAGACCTTGACCGGCACCTACTCGCAAGACATGTTCAACAAGCTCGGTGAATCCAAAAATTTCGAGTTGTACTCTGAGACTCGCGGTGCTCCCGAAAACTATGGCGACGAGCTTATTGCAAAGCACCCCATTGTGCGCACCAACCCTGTTACGGGCTGGAAGTCTCTTTTTGCCGTTGGACACCATTTCACTCAGATCAACGAGGTTTCTGCCATCGAGTCTGCTCTCATCAAGCAGTTTATTCTTGACACTTTGATCGCTTCGCATGATATCCAGGTCAGGTTCAAATGGAACCTCAATGATTTGGCTGTTTGGGATAACAGATCGGCTTACCACGCGGCCACTACGGATTTTGTGGGATTGCAGGCTGAGCGCAGCGGTGTACGCACTGTTAGTATTGGTGAGCGCCCTTACTTGGATCCCAAGTCCACGCTCCAAGGTGATGAAATTTTCACTGAGCTCAAAAACGCCGCTGAGAAGCTTGCCGTTTAGTTCTGGTAGCTTAACCATAGGTAGTTTAGATGTTGCATCATTCTTGGGATTAGTTTCTCCTGCTCATGATGCATTTTGAAAACTACAAGTAGTGAATTTGAATTCTAGAATTAAATTTAGTTACAAAGTCAAATGAAGTCAATTTCTGGTCAAAAAAAAAAAGAATGGAGTCGTTGCAAAGAAAGAAAGAAAGAAGTCGTACAAAGGAAGAGAAGATGCAGATAAAACAAAAGGTCTAGTAGTGGTTCAAGTTTGGTTTTCCCAAATCTGGTCTATTCAAGCTAGACACTGTTGAAGACCTAAAAAAATGACTTTGGTTAACAAGCAATTCACTCATGCTAGTTTAGAAGAAGGTTGACCGTGGTTCATGACGTCTTACCTGGAAGCCCGCAAAGAATGCCAAGTATGAGATAGATGAGAAATATGATGGAGCCTACCAAGATGGCTTTAAATCTGTTTCACCCACAAAGTTAGCAATGTACTCACAAACACATGCACAATTGAAGAGGAACACTCACTTTATATTGGCCCATCGCATGGACCGCTTCACCGCGCTCGACCTTTTTCTGAACTCCACCGCGTTATTGTTCATCCTGTCAGTTTTAGACACCAGCAAATTTATTCGTTCCCCACGCTCCATCACGCGCTCCACGTTCTCAATCATGATTGTCTTGACCTGTTCAATTTCCTGTCTTGCTAAACCAGACACATCGTTCTCGCCGCGATTCGCACGCTCAAGTAGGTTTTGGATGTCTTTGTCTATTCCGGACACGCCGCGTAAATCTTCAACGCTGCCTCCCACGCTCTTACCAAGATACTTGCTGCGAAATATACTCTCAAGGTCGAGCAAAAACAGGAACGGAATACGGCGGCCCCCGACGTCGTCCCCATTGGTGTTGAGTCCGTTGGGGCTGCTCCCCATGACGCTGCTTCCCCCACTTCCGCCAGCGATGCCGTGCCGCATAACAACGATGTAAGTGAGTCCTAAAGGCGCACTGGAGGGGACGTCACTAGGCCTCGTTATGTAGTGTATTGAATAATTGCCATGAACAAAACTCAGCTAAGACGGAGACAAACAAATTAGTCCAAAGACAAAGTTGAGTCGCTGTTGTGCACACATACCTTGTTATCGTCGTCCAATACTATCTTGTCCAAAACTACTTTGCTCAGCTCCTTGGCTGCGCCGGTAGGATCCACGTCGCATTCCGACAGCACTGACGTGTGACCGTGTACTATAGCGCCATACAGAACTTGGGTGGGGTTAGTAAACTGGTAATGGTAAATGCAAAAGTAAAAGAGAAACGAGCAAATAGATCGCGGCACAATGTCACTCACGTTTTCGAGCATTGTCGTTGTCTGAGTTGGAACCTGTTGCTGCCATTTGACTCCACAGGTATTAGCAGCGCTTCTTCAGTAGGGAATAGTCTGTTATGATGAGAAATAGAGATACACTATGCAACCTCTTGAGAATAGTATGCCGCACCTTAAGAACAAGAAGAAACGAGAAAAATGGGGAGGCAACTGAAATTCACCAAAAATCTATGGACAAGATTTTGAGTTTTGCAGTAGTTCAACAAGCAGCCAAACAAACAGCGAAGGACTAGCCACACATCTCGCATGCCCTTGCCCTGAATCTTTATATAACGCGATCGTAACTTCGAACGCAACCAGGCCCAGGCCCTGTAGAATGATATAACTGTTTATTGGATGTTACTTTATAAATGCTACTAATGCTAATCTTAGCTCCAATGCGCTACCAGGCCATCCTCGAGATGTCTTACTACATCGCCGTTGCTAGTGCCGCTGTTATTGGTTCCGTTTCGGCCGTTAGGATTGCGGCGATTTGTCGCACCAGTGGCTCCCGCATTGATCAGTTCCGGGGGTGGAATATATGCTGGGCTTGGCTGAGCTCGTATAGGTTGCGCAGGGTTCATTAAAGCAGTAGCACGCTGAATTGGTGGGGGAATAGGTGCCACGTTACCAATTGTAGTTGCCCGAGGTCGACGAGCTGACCAGCCAGTGGCCAGATGTTGGGAGTTGCTACCACTCTCACTGGGATATGGCGGCGCCAATGCTGCTGGCGCACCGCCTGCTGTAGTAACCTGGAGCTTTGGAGGTTCATAGCTATTGGTGGTGCCGTAGTACATGCTACGCTGATTCTCTGTAGAGGACAGCTTAGACTGAGAGAGTTGATCTGGGATTGTAGGCATCTGCGCTGCCTGCTGCTGAGATTGATGTGCTTGGGAGCCATGCTGTTTTGGCATTTGTAGTGACGGAGGCTGAGGCTGAGGATGAGGTTGTTGCTGCTGCTGAAACCTAGGTGCAGCGTTTGGTTGCTGATGAAGTTGGTTTGACGAGATTCCCTGTGATGAAGCGTTCTGCTGGGTGTGAACGGGGTTCTGCCGCAATGTGGAGTGCATTCTGGATGGAACAAAAGGGGCAACGAATTTACTTTCCGTTATGAAGGGATGCATTGCAGCCTGGTGAGGAGTCCAACGCTCAAATGGGTTGATGTTGAGCAACCCCCGTACAAAATCGACAAGGGACGCACGGTTCTGCATTTCCTTTTCAATTTCAGCCGGCTTCATATCAGGCTTTGGAAAAGGATAGTTCATAATTATTTCGTCAAGCTTAGTAGAAGGAAAGTACTGTTTGCTCGGATGCTCATCTGCTTTGAACTCTGCAGAGAAATCTTCGATGCTTTTGAGCCTGTATTGCTTGCGGCCATACTCGTCGACATACTTTTCCATAAATTGTGCAGAAGTTTTTCCCATTTCAATCATCCAATTCGGTGGGTTTCCGAGAGTATCTATGATTCTGCTGAGTTGATTGTACTCAGAAGTGCCAGGGAAGATGGGCAAACCCAGAAAGAGCTCCGCAATGATACATCCCAGTGACCACATGTCAATTGACGTGTTGTACGGAAGACCGAGAAGAACTTCGGGTGAGCGATAGAATCGAGATTGAATATAAGTGTAGACAGTCTGCAGTTCATGACAGGCCGATCCAAAGTCAATCACCTTAATTACAGGACTGTCAAGTCGTCTGAGAAGAATGTTTTCAGGCTTCAAATCACAATGAATGAGTTTGGCATCTTTTAGTACTTTGAGAGAGTCCAACAGCTGCTGAGCAAAGACCCTGACCAAATTCGTACTAAGGCCTCTAAAGTTATTTCGTTTTACCAACTCATAGAGATTGCTGCTGAGGATTTCAAAAACCAGGCACAAATGGTTCTTGTGCATAAACCTGTCTTTCAGTCGTAGCAGGTTGTACTGATCATCTCTGTCTACAACGTTGTTCAGATGATCCAATATGGATACTTCCATCATACTTTGCTTGAGGTATGCCGGCTTGTTCTTGATAACTTTGACAGCAACAAATTCCTTGTTGGCCATATTTTGGCATTTGACGACTTGTCCAAAAGTGCCTTGTCCAAGCACATCAAGCACAAGGTATCTAGACTTGTTAGTATAGGGATAAAACATATTGAAAAAAAAACCCACCTTCGCTGCTCGTCAATGCCAAGCATATCGTTGACATAGAGAATGTAGTCGCTATCGGCATTGTCATAGCCATTGTTTAGCTTCCCTTCACCTGGCTTTGTAAGGATACGGCGAGGATTTTTGGAAGATTGGTAGTTGAATGCTGGGTTGCAAATGTGATATGTAGTAGGTAAATGCTTGGTGAGAGCAGCCAGAGGGCTGAGCGACCCTCCTTCAGGCAGCGCACGTCGATATTTAGGTTGTGGGTTGATCGTAGGAGTCAGTTCTGATTTGCTTCTGATGCGTAAGAAGGTCGGAGCAGCCAAGGACCGTGGTGCGGCGTATGAAATGGCCTGAGGAGAAGGCTGAGAGGCCATAGGAATATGAGGGTGCTGGATTTGAGATGTCGAGCTGTGACGCAATGACGTCTGTCGCAATGGTGCAGTCGTTTGTATTAGGGGCTGAAATTGGGGAGAGAGGTGCTGAGCTTGCTGCGGATGCTGTGTTGGAGGGTTCCCACTACTCACCATTGGGCCAAGCAGACCAGAGTTCAAAGACGAATTGGCCATTTGTTGCCTAAGAGGGGAATTGGCAAACTGAGAGTCCTGGTAGTTCTGTGCAGGAATCTGTTGTTGTTGTTGTTGCGGTGGTGGTGGTGGTTGTTGTTGATGTTGCGGTGGTGGTGGTGGTGGTGGAAAAGGCAATGGTGACTGGGATACTTTTGAAACGTTTTGCCCTTGTTGTCTACTAGGAGATTGACGCTGATTTAATGGAGTGCCCAAAGGAGAAGCCCACGGGTTGAGGGCCGAATTCCTCTTGGGAGTTACAGGGCTAGAAGATGTCATAGGAGTGTAAAGCATTCTAGGTGATTTTGGGTTCAGGTGGTCGGACTGTTGAGATGCATTGGACTGAAGGTTTGCACTGACCGGCTGCTGGGCAATCCCACCTCCCAAACTTTGCAACCGGGGACTTGCATGAGGGTTGTAGTGAAGACGGCCAGAACTTGACGGATTTGTAGCAACAGAACCAGCAGGAGCAACAGGAGTAGGAGCAAACCCATTTGTAACAGGACTCGAAATGCTTCCAAAGACTGGCGTGGCTGAATGCTGCTGTTGAGCATAAGGCTGGCGATACATGGTGTTATTAAGGTCTTCAAAAGACATTAGTGAAGATGTGGAGCCGTAACTAGACCCTTTTGATAGAGATGAAGCTTTTGGAGTAGATGAAGGAGTTATGCCGTCCTGAGATAGATTTTGCAAGACCTGAGATGACGTGGGCTTTCGCTTGACTGAAGTTGACGAGGGAGGCGCAATAAACGATGGTTCATTTGGCATTTTCAAATTTGGAGCCAAAGAATTACTGGTAAAGTCGCCAATGTCACTGCCCGCAATAATTGGAGAGGACGATGGATCAATGGGGGAATACGACATTGGAGAAGAGCCCAAGTTTACGGCAGGTAAAAGAGATGGTACAGACAGCAGAGGAGAGGTTAGGTACGAACTTCCGTTCAGTGAGCGGTCAGATAGAGATTGATCTGAAAGCGAGTGATAATGACGACTAGTTGAAGACTTTTTGTTCAGCGCCGTGGAGACAGATGGAAGCTGCTGGGCACTGAATGAGGATGAGGTGGCTAGTTGGGGGTTCAGGCCATAATCCGAGGATCTTGTGCGAAGATGCTGGTGCCGGAAAGACTGCGAGCTTGACTTCGCAATAACAGAGCGATTAGAGTAGGTTGTTTGTTTTGTGGACGCTGGAATAGAAGAAGAGTTAGACGCGTTGCTGGAAGAAGAGTTGTTGGAAGGAGGAGGCTGGGCCATTATAGAGACATAGCTGCAAGGAAGACAAGCTACGGAGCAGAGGGTGCGTATGGTAGCGCTAAAGGGTACAAGAGATAGAAAGAATAAAGACAGAGAAGAGAAGGTTAAAGTGTAAAAAGTAGGGAAGGATAGAAGAAAAGGTAAAAGTGAGAAGGTAAAAAAACAAGAGTTCAAGGGGTTTGTACAAACTTTTTGATTTTTGACGATTCAAAGCATATGGCCAAGGCATTGCCAGTGACTACTGCCAATACTTTACAGACAAAACATATTCGTGACTGACACACACATGAGGCAGAGTAGTCGAGTGCTGAACTTCTGTGAAACAACAATATTCTAAACCATACTCTACTATACTATGTACTGTTTTACATACAATTCCACTTGCCATCGGTCACTTTATGGATACATCGCTCTGAACTGGTAGACAGTCGTAAGCTCTAGCTCTAGCTCAAGTATAGCTATGGCCATGGCCGTTGCTATTGTCATTCTCAGGCACTCTCTGAGTAAGGGTTAGGCCTTGTGCTCCTCTCTGCCCTAGATTCGGACCACCTCCAAAAATTTCGATCAAAGGAACCCAAAGAGCCAAAGAAACCAAAGAAACCAGACATTTACGCCCGTCTTCTTCGAGAATCTTTGAATAACCTTGGTGGTATTCGCATTTTCTACAAGATGCTTTTTTTTTCTTTTTTCAAGACTCTTGTTGACCATGAGGTACGCGCTCCAACTATCTTCACAACTGGCTTATACTAACAATGCATTAATAGATCACCGTCGAGGTTTGTAATTGATTCAACCTACAAATTGTCGGCGCATGTATCTAACTCACAGGTTTGTTTAGCTCAAAAACAACCTTTCTATTAGGGGCACGCTCAAGTCAGTAGACCAGTATCTTAACCTCAAATTGGACAACATCACAACGCTAGATGAAGCAAACTATCCTCACCTGAGTGCTGTACGCAACATTTTCATCAGAGGCTCTGTTGTGCGATATGTGCATCTACCCGCCAATGCCATAGACACAGCGCTACTTGAGGACGCTTCTAGACGTGGTATGTGTTTTTCTTCCTCTTTTTCAACTTAAAGAAAGCGGCATTATCGTTGGAGTTGACAGCTAATAGCTAACACTTTTATCTTCTTAACTATAGAGGCTCTAGCTCAGACAGGCAAGGCCATTAGCGGGCATTAATTTATTATGTTATGCTACTTTGTACTTTTTTCTCATGATGAAAATTTGAATGTTCATCTATATCTACAATTACACATGTCGTTGGAAAGTCTGCCTTTTTTATGGTTTCAAGCTCCATCAAAAGACCTGATAAGGAAGCATAGCTACTCCCATAGCTTAGATAGACTCTCAAGCTGGAGGCAAAAACGCCGAAAAGAAAATGCCTTGAACTACTATCCACACCATGAAGTATCTCAATATGGTCTTTCCCGTCTTGACTTGTGCCAGCTGCGTGCTCATGAGCATCTCAGCAGTGTACCAGTACACCGCAGGCAAGCACGACCCCACCCGCGTAATTATTTGGACATGCCATGTAGCCAAGCACGAAAAAAACATGATGCCTTGCACAAGCAAGTAGGGCGACATGTACTCAACTTTGCGCAGCTCGCGTCGTTCGTAGTCGCCAACATCTGGTATAGCCGTGTGCGTTTTGATGTAATTAGGCAGAGAGTAAGAGTAGTAGCATCCGCTTTTCCAGATAATGGCAAGCGTGGGGAATGCAAAGAGGAAATTGGGAATATTGTTCGGCGTCCAGTAGTGGAGAAATCCCATTCCCCAGTACTTGGCTTGAACGTACGAGTAGATCAAGGGGATTCGGTTAGAGCACCATGAGGGAACCCCTGTGGCCACCATACTCTCAGTGTCACTCATACTGCGGCCGGGACAGTACACTGTGTAAGCATAGAACTGGACGCCGAAAAAGGCGGCACCAATAAGTAAACCTCCTATAACCACCTGCACACCAGCAGCCAGAAGTTTGCTTCGTAAGTACAGTGTCTGCTCTATTCGGCGCGGAAACTTGATAGTTTTGATCAAGCCATTGATAACCACGCTAAGGTCACTCAGATATAGCAGACCCCACAACAAGCCATTACTTCTCAGCGTTGTAGCCGCTGCAAAAAGCATGCCCGCAACCGCATACTGCTGGCGCTCTCTCAGCAGCATGCCCACAAATGACAACAGCGCAAACAGAGGTTCAGAGTATCCAGCCATCATGAAAACTCCAGCAGGTGTCAGTGCATACAGTGCACTCGTTTTCCGCGCAATGCGTTCAGCTGTTAGTAATGTTTTCTGCTGTTCTCTTGCTTGTTCTTTTTCTTGTTCTTCCTTCTTTGGCGATGCAGCCACTATTTCAACAGGTACTTCCTGGCTGTTGGTACCGCCTTGAGGTCTTGCCTGTTGTAGTAGGTTCAAGAGGTATGGTGACCTAGGGCTGCTGTAAATCACAATCGTCAGGAAATATAGAGCTATGCATGCCAAGTAATGACTAGCCGTGGATACTAGCGTAGCACCTGCCACATAGTAGTATACATCATCTTCGCTGGCACCAATTGCGTTAGTGCCAGTGTTCATGCTTGTGTTGTTTACGTTTGGTTTGAACAATTTAATCAGAAACAATCCCGCTTGCCGAATAACCCAGCTCCAGCCCAGGCCAAACGCCCACTCATGCTCGTAGACAGGCAGGCCTGGCCTCATAGCGGCCGTGACATGAAACACGGTGTCCCAAATGAAAAGACGCTTTGCGAGCACCCGCTGAAAGAAGTTGAGACTGCTGCTGCCACCGATGATACTATTAGGAAAGAGCAGCGCAGACGACGTGTCATACTCAGAAGTCTGGAAGTAAAGAATCAGAAATAGAACAGCTTTTGAAAGAAGAAAAACCTTGGTAATGTGCCATATTGATTGTGTCCTGATAGAGACCATTGTTAGGTGCGCCTTCAAGTACTACTGGTCAATATTGTTAGTTATATGCATGAGAGGGTTAGCAGTTCTCTTTTTGCACTTGGGATCAAAACGAGATGAAATTTCATGACGAATAGAACAACCTTTACCAACAAAGTCTTTTTAACATTCGCTAGCTACTGGCCAAGAAAAGTTAAATCAATAGCAGTTGCTAGTGCCCAAGTACATAGTAAGCTATTTTTTCAATAAACGTTAATGTCAACACATCATTCAGTCCTACTCGTAGCACACAGAATTCATGGACCTGGAGCCTTTGCTTCTCCTTCTACCTCGTGGCCGTCTACAGGTAGATCTATGGTATCAAGTGCCAGCTGCGCTTTAAGCAATGCCCCCAACTCCTTCATGTTGGCCAAATGCTTCTGAATCTTCAAGTCTTGCATGCCCAATTGCATGGGCATTACTTCTTGAATCAGCATTCCCTTCTTTCGATACCGCACACACACAGATCAGTAGTTAGCACACAACAGCACAGCACGCTCATGTTTAATTGAAATAATGATGAAAGCGAGAATATATATGATATCAAGCGGAAAGCAAAATCATTACTCACTTTCAACCGCGGGAACGGAAATTCTGAAAAAACATAGTTCGCGCCCACCCTAGATCTCGTCGACACCGGATAACAATTTGGTACATTGGGCCCACCATACTGTTCCATATCATGTTCGACCTGCGCGCTGGCATCGAAACAACGTTCAACAACAACGTATGAGTCTGGCACTATTCTGAGATAGCGCCTAGTAATGGTTCCATTGTTGTTGCAGTTGCAATTGCAAGCATTGATGATTTCACCACAGCCAGCGCAGCCTGTTTCTGCCCCCGTTAGAGCGGACAAATCACCGCCACGACTTCCTTCTGACCCTTGGCCGCCATGCTTGTAACTAGTGCTAACAACCACTTCTTCAGTCTCGCGGATCAGGCTGCGCAATGGACGCATCGTATTGTACCAATCAATGGGCAGCTTTGTAGACGACCTGCCATCGAGAATGAAATCGAAAAGAACTGATCCCATCGCGGAATGGAAAAACCACAATAAAACTGGACAAAACTTTTTCCTTCCCTTGAGCCTTAAATTACTACAAGCAGGTGTATTGAAGCAAAAGTAGGCACGATCGTACAGGTGAAAAAGATGAGTTGATTTAGCATTGGTTCAAGAGGTACTTATGGATAAAAACGGAGAAACGACGACCAACGTAAGGTAGTGTCATACAGGCTGTGACTCGATTGATTGCTAAGAATTATATTGTTAAGTATACGGTACTGTATGGCAGTAAAAAAGAGATGTATACAAAAGAGCTCTAGACCTCAATCACAAGCTTGCCAGTGGTCTTGCCGCTCTCTAGATCAGACAACGCAGTGCCAGTCTCTTTCAAAGGGTACACCTTGGATATATCAATAACCAGCTTCTTGCTTGCAACCAAACCAAACAGCAGATCATTGTAGTGCTTCCATTCCTCCTGGGTTGCAACGTATCCGTACAAAGATGGGCGAAGAATCTTAACGTTGTTCTTTAAAGACAGTAGACTGATGGGGGGAACTGCACCAGAGGCGTTTCCAAATGAGACAAATGTGCCCTTGCGCGTGAGAGAAGCTAGAGATGTCTCGAATGTATCTTTTCCAACACCATCAAAAACGGCATTGACTCCAGCGTCGTTTGTAATTTCCTTAACACGCTTGACAGTGTCTTCCTCCTTGTAGTTGATAACGTAGTCAGCTCCTAGAGATTTAACTCGCTTGGCCTTCTCAGCCGTTGATGTGGTTCCTATTACTGTAGCACCCGCAAGTTTGGCAAGCTGAACTAGAATGGAGCCAGTACCACCGGCAGCCGCGTGAATCAAGATAGTCTCGCCCTTCTTGATCTCATGAGCTTCATTTACAAACGTCAACGCAGTGAGTCCCTGAAGAATGATTGAAGCGGCGTCTTTGTAAGAAACGTCGTCTTTGAGCTTGTAAACCGAAATAACGTCTTGTTCAAAAGCAGTGTAATTCGCATACGCACCGGCGCCAGTATAAGCCACCCTGTCACCGACCGCATACTTGGTGACCTTAGAGCCGACTTTGACAACCTCTCCGGCACCTTCACGGCCAAGAGTCAAGGGGAGAGGTGAAGGATAGAGGCCTGCGCGAAAGTAGTTTTCAATGAAATTGATGCCAGCATACTTCGTGTTGATGAGAATCTGAGTGTCAGAAATTTGGGGAACAGGCACGTCTGTGTCAAGGACAACGACTTCGGGGCCACCAGTTTTGTGGATGCGAACAGCATTTTGGGTAGCAGGAATAGAAGACATTTTGTAGGATTGAGACTGAAAATTTCTGTCAAAAGCTCTTGTAGTTGTTGTTTTCAGTGGGTATATATATCGAGAGTTGCGGCCAGATATAAACGAGGTGTACGAAAGACTTATGAGAGACGGTGAAGAGAAACAATCGAGATGAGGGCGAGAACGAAGAGGGAGCCTAAAAATCAGAGGGCGAACCATGCGATATTTATAGAGAAGGAAATAAGCAAGTGAAGTAGAGAAGGAAAGTGGTGAATTTATATTTCTAATTCATCTCTAATATGTTGCAAGGCTCAAAATGAGCAAACAATTCCCGAAGTTTCGACTTTGCGGAGATAACTACAACCATTGCAGTTACCCCGGACCGGTCTAATTGCGGCTCAAACACTCGCCAATGTGTGATAAGCGGTGCACTTTTAGTAGCCTTGTGCTATCATCATTGAGCAATCATAAAACAGTGACAATTGTACCTGAAGTTCTGAAGGTCCCAGCGCATTTATTGTGCGGTCTTCCGTCAAAGTTTGTTCGTAATTCGCAAGTAGGTGACATACGAGACAGCATCCGACAGACTACTCTAATTCAAGCTGGCGTAGATTTCATGGGCTTCGGTCTTGGATATGTGTGTAGGTATTTTGCAATTGTATCCAAGGATTGTCGCCTAGATCTCTGGAAGTGCTTAATCTATACAAAATCACACAATACAGCTGCTGTATTTCTCATGACAATAATATTTCCTATACCGTAGTACATACTATAAACTCTACAATATCGATTCATGCACTCTAGACAGCTGCCAGAGTTGTTCTTAGATCGGAGATTTTGCGTTTCAGCTTGTCATGAGCGTCTTCCAGCTATATTTGATGTTAGCATACGGTCATGACGTGAAGTAGAATCGATATCATCGCAATACTTACATCAGCTAAATTGTTTGAAGCAGCAACCAATTCTTGTTCTAATGTAGTCAATTGTGCTTCGCGCTGCTCGTTGGACTCTTTGAGCTCTGCGTTTTCCGTTCTCAGGGCGGCCAGCTTCGTACACTTTGTTAGAGTTGGATTGTCAATGCTTTCGTCTGATACTTACCTCGTAAGCTGCATTTTCCCCCAGAGCAGCGAGTTTGACATTCACTTCATTCTCTAGCACGTCTTTCGTGGCACTAAGATCATCATTTTCATCCATCAAAAGTGCTGCTTTACTTCGCTCTTGATCCAGCTCGCTTGCAACCACCATATGCTCGCTTGTCAGAGACGCCACAGAAGCCTCAAGCCGTTGGATGCGGTAGGTAAGCATTCCGTTAGTTTTACTCAGCTCCTCCAGCTCTTCTACCCGCTCGCGCTCTGCTCGATGCAGCTCTTTATACTCGTTATTGTATTTTTGTAATGTAAGGGGGAGGATCTTGACATCATACGCATCGGCTACAAGATCATCAGCACGATACTGACAGCCAAAAGCAGTATCCACGTTGACGCTGTCCTCGTCCGGTACCGAATCAATGACCTCTAAATTGTAAAATTCAAATATCCTTTCCTTCAAAAACAATAGAAGCTCTTCAAAATCAAGTGCCAGAATGTTTGCAGCATTCCGGCGCATTATGCCAACTGCAAATTTGAGAAGTGCTTCAATGCCCTCAGTCATGATCACGTCGTAAATCCTTAAAATGACGGCAAGAGGTAGTTTGTATGCAAATAAGGTCAAAAACCATTGAGATGTATACATGGAAGATCGTATGCCCTGTTTACTAAGATGAATGTGAATGTCGGGCAATGTATCCTCTAGAATCCGGTCAAATTGGTAAAGTCGCAAATGTAGACCAGGCTTTTCGGTTAGGAAAAACTCACGCAAGCCGTAATCTTTCATGATCTTCACAAGCAGGCAAAAAGCCTCGACCTCGGGCATGTTTATCAATATTGGGGCGGCAACATACGCCATGCCTTGTGCGTACCCAATCTCTGGGTCAAAAAGACTGTACCCTTTGACAATTCTGAACAACGTTTCGGAATCTTCAGGTTCCAGAAAGTTGATATTTTCTAAATCTGTGCGAATTTCGAGTTCGTGCGGACTTGTTTCAACAACAATCAATGAATACAGTTCTTCCAGAGAGTTTGACTTCGACGCCGACACAATCTGCCACACAACACCTCGAAGTTCGCTAGGCACTCCTGATGCAACAGCTAAGGACAAGTCAACTGGGTTGGCACGAGCCACCGCTGAATAGTCGGCTACCACTTGTGTCCAAAACTCCCAGTCAATTATCGATGGATCGTTGGGATCGCTGTAGTTTGTCGCATAGCTTGCGCGTTGAAGTCTACTTTTGATTGCTTCGAATTTGTCACGCAACTGCATGTTGCCATCCATCTTATGGCCTGTAATGTCTCCAGACGCAATTGATGCTGTGGATTCTGCCTGGCCTTCTTTCGCGTCCAGCCGCGACATGAGCAGATCAAAATTGGCAGTGGATGAAAAAGATGCTCGCTTTAAATTGAGAATTACTGAGCCTGATGACATGCTTGTCACAGTATGCGATCTGTTTCGCCCATCTTCTGAAGCCGTTTTCACTGGTTGTCTTTTTCGAGGCGGCAAGGGAGGCCCGTCAGCTGTAATTTGTCTAGAAGGCAGATCAGGAACTGGCCCCGATGCAATGGGTGGAGATAGAAAAGTAGCAGGCACTGGATCAGCCAACATGAGCGGAGGTGAGTTGCTCTTAGCATGTGTATTCACCATGATGGCAGAGACACCGCTGGCTGATGGAAAAGCAACAGCTTCGGCATTCTCAATTTGAGCGTCTTTGAAACTATCTTCGTCATCGTCTTCAGACTCTGACGGGAATACCTGGTTCTGATGTGTATCAGCCTACTAGAGTTAGCACATACAGTATAATAATAGCAACTCAATATTTGACAGTTCATACATCAATTGTCAGCGTGTCTAGGCGCCTCTCTAGCTCATTTTCTGGCAATGGCTGAGCTACATGCTCATTAGTCGTATCCATTGCAACAACTTAGCTTCTGATCACGGCTCAATAATTACAAGCAACTGAAATGTACTATGGGTGAGAAAGGGACAGCAGAGTTCAACTTTATTCGAATTGGACTCCTCCCTAAAACACCCTAGCTCTCCCCTAGCCCAGATAACCGAGCTTTTTGAACCTGATTCGATAAAGGCTTACGAGCCAGAGTGCGTGCTGGTGTTGAAGTCTTTGTTGATGTACTGCAGGTAAAGATGACCTTCTTAAGCTGCCAATATAGCGTGGAAAAACTGTAAGGGCTACTGTTAGGAGCGTTTTGAAGAAATGCGGCACCGCGATTGGGAGTCTATGGTTGATATGACTTCAGATGGTCATCGAGTATCGAGAATGCGCTACCACGATAGAGGTTACCGACAACATCCTCCAAGCGTTTTTGAGTTAGAACTTTGTTTTTGTTGTGACAACGAGTTTCATGAAAAAGCGCTAAAACTTGAGAGCAGGAAAGTCAAGCAATTTATGCGATGAGATATGTGTAAGAAGCTTTTCAAAAAAGTACGACTTGATCCACTTGACTTACAGTCAGGTAAGTGACACAGACAGGAATCGAACCTGCAGCCTTTGGATGATTAATCCGTTATATTGGAATCCAATGCTCTACCATTGAGCCACTGCATCTATTCATTAAACTTAGACTTCAGGTTTTGCATACAGAGGTCCATAGTAAATCCAAGCTATGAATGCACTTATCCTTTTTTTTTTTTTTTTTTTTT
>JAJMAH010000126.1:18174-59165 GCA_030564925.1 Geotrichum aggregatum | reverse complement strand
GCGACAAGTTTCGCCAGCTCTAAATCTTTCAGAGCTGCTCGACAGCAAAGAAGGGCTCAAAGCCATTGTGACCTTCTTCGCTGCACGGGATTCCAATCCCACATCTACCTCACAACTCTGTTGAAGGGGATGCAAATCTCCAACAGCATTTCTAAACGTTCAAAATGAAACATTTCTTTTCGCGGCTTTTTTGCACCTTAGGATAGGTTTTTTTTAACGCGGGCGCTTTTGACTGGACTTGTCTGGTTCGGAGGGGGAATTCCCAAGAGTGATTCGGGTTTTGACTTACGGTAAAACGACTTTTGGCTCAAGCCATCCATGAAGGAAGAAAGAAGACGTCTTGACTGCATTTGATACAGACCTGGGAAGATCTTATTTACTTTGTGTTTATATTTTACTTTTACCATTTTTGTTTCTACATAATCTTTCATAGCCGTGATTTCAATCTATTCATTCATTCATTTTTTATGTGTATCTACATAATCTTTCAAACCGTGAATTCAATCCATTCATTCATTCATTCATTCATTTTTATGTGACCAAAGAAGGGCTCAAAGCCATTGTGACCTTCTTTACTGTACGGGATGCCAATCCCACATCTACCGAATGTCCCCTGACTGAAAGTGAGCGGGGTACAGCCAGCGGATAGCCCAACTGGTAGAGCCACCATGGAAGTGACATAACCTGGGTTCAAATCCCTGCTGTGCCTAGTTCACAGTGATGGTCAAACCTTATGAGGGAAGTTCGCTTAGGTTTTCCCCTGGCTCTCCAGCCAGGTTTTCCTGAAGCGCTGTGATAAAAGGCTTAAGTAAAGCCTTTGCCAAAGCAGGGAGGATTCCAACACCATCACCGCACACGAACGCAAAAGCAAGAGCGAAATACTTCGCCCAGAAACCAAGTCTGTATCAGACAAGCAAAGAAATTGTCTTCTATATACGCGTCTAATAGCTACTAGCGACAGGGCGGTCTCCATAATTAGCCAGGACCATAAACTTATGTATTACTACATTCACTAATGCTGGCGACGTTCAAGCTCTAGTTTCGACTTATTGGTAACCAATATTGATCAATTGTTTGGAAAGGCCCCCGAAGAGAAGCAATGCTTTTTTGATAATGTATTGCATCTATTACATAACAAATCATAGGAAGATAGACGGGACACTTGAAAATCTTGGTTTTCTCTCTTAGTTTCGTCGCAAAAGGTTTTCTTCTAACTTTAAAAATTAAATATTTAGACACATTACACGAATATTAAACATTACGCTCAACAAAACTCTTGATCAAACCTCTAGCAGTAGCTTCGTATTCCCTAAATTCGACCTTGTCGTCAGCAGACAGAATTGTATTGGCTTGAACAAACTGCTTACGAGGAAGCTTAGCAGCCAGCACAGCCGGTCTATACCTGGCAAGCTCTGGCTCGACTGTAGTGGTCTCATCGTACAAAGCCTTTCCAGCCTTGAAGTCAGCCGTAGTCTTGTATATGTGGAGCTTTTGTAGGTAATCTCCTACAGCCCTCTTACCAACGGTAAGAATAGCCTCTCTGTCAACAACAACGGCAATATCAGAAAAGTCTTCCTTAGAATGTTGCAGCTTGACAAAGCCAGCGCGGAGGAAGGTCTTGAGAATAGAAAATCTGGCTTGCATGTGAGGCTGTCCCCATTTCTGAGATTTAGGGTCCCAGAATTCAAGAGCAAGAAGGCCTGCGCGAGCCATTTGTAAATAAGCAACAAAGAGAACATCAGGTCCATTTTCAGGGCCAGTTTCACCATGACCGAAAATCTTCAATAAGGAAGCATCAGTAGCAAGGTACATGGCCACTGCCTCGGCACGGCACTCCTCATAACTACCAGCAATAGCACCGAAAAGTGAGCCCCATGTTTCACCCTTCTTGTAGTATGTACTCACGGGTTTTCCAGTAACAGGACTAATTGGGGGGTTTTCTTTGTCAAAGTTGAAAGTTCCGTCTCTGTTTTCAGAAAGCAGTTTACCAGTACCATGTCCAAGAAGTTCGTGAATACCAACTTGCACTTCGAAGGCAGGGCCACGGAGCGAATCGTAAAGCGCAACGTCTTTTTCCAGCAGAAAAGTAGTTTTTTCGTTGGGAGCTTTAGCAGACAGGACGTTTCCAAGAGAAACATTCTTGAACCCAATGTTGATGCGAATGTCATCATAATTGGGAATGTTGATACCCGCGGGGATTCCGGAACCAGCAAAAGTCAGGACTTCTAGAGACGTGAAATCAGGGGGAGTGAAAACGTCTTTCTCGAAGTCTTGTGGCCATGGGAGCTGTGTGATATAGTTCTTAGCCTCGCTTACAAGGGTACCAAACTTCTTAGTTCGCTCCTTGTTTACCATGGCGACAAGGCCCTCCCACTCACCGCGGACACCAGAGGGATCTCTGTATGTTTCGATAAATCCGATGTTGGTCTCTACCTTAGGGCCAATATCCTTAACCCAGAACTTCTGAGATTCTTTGTGAGCCTCCATGCTACCAGTTTTGAACGATTCGACGTATGCCTCAAGCATGCGAACTTGAGTCTCATTTTCAGCAAACTCAATGGCTTGCTGAATTTCAGAAGAAATATGTTGAAACTCTTTAGAATGGTCTCCGTATACTAGCTTCAAAGTTCCTAAATCAAACTCATAGCTTTCCTTGAATGGAGATTTGGCAGGAGCGGTGATATCCGCAGAAGCAATATACAGACTAAATTCCTTTTCCGCGGTTTTGAACACACGCGTGTTCTCAGGAAGAATGTTGTTGGCAGCTGTCAGAGCCTGAATAGCCTTGACCTCTTCCTCAGTGATGTTGCTTGAGTAGTACGCGGTAACGTGTCCCTTGTCGGGGTATCCCAGCAAGTTGGCGGTCTCAGGTGATGTAGCGTAGAGAGGGTCAGCAACTTGTTCAAAAAGAGCAGTAGCTTGAGGACTGACAGAAGCAATCCTTGCAAGAGACTCTTTACTGATGCGCGGGACAAACTTGACGTCACCAAATGACTTGTAGTTACCGAGGTTGGACAGGAATTGACTGGCATATTCCAGAAACAGCTCAAGGTCTTCCGCTGAAACAGCATCAATGGCATCCCAATTTCCATCAACAGCTTTGTTCACCTCTAAAATCAGGTCGTAAATTCCCTCACTCTCAGGACTGACCTGACGAAGTATAACGCGTGTGCCGTAATGAGAAGCCCTAAAAAGTTAGCAGAGCTCAATTGCTTGTTGATTCGCGTACCTGCTGATATGATGAGCATAGCGCTTTTCCTTTTCACTGAGGAGCTCAAAGTGCTCCTTTACCTCCAAGTTGCAAACGGGGGCCTTTGTATCGGCGTAAAGATCAGACATTGTAATTGATGGTGGCGAGGAGAAAATGAAAAATGAGGTGTGGAGAATAGAATCTGGAAATTGCGACAGATTTTATATGTGGAGTAGTAGAGCTGACGTGATAGCCCTGGTGAACAAAACGGCCGCTGTTAGAGCCGTTTACAGAGACGGCGACGGAGTCATATTGAGATAGCCTAAGTCTGGATGTCTGAAAGGAAGAAGGTAGAAGGCCTGATCTATTCTTGATTTAGGGATTCATTGGCTGCTTTCGCAGATTTCGAACGGCACCACTTGCTTATACGACGGGGCAAGTTAAACCCCAACGGCTGCCATCCGCTGCAAAGTTTTGCATACAAGAAGTCCATAAGTAGGATCAAAAAAACCGAAGCACTCTATGCAGTCTCAAAGTAGAATGCCCGGATGGCTTTGTCGCTCTTATGTGGCCACTTGACATTGGCATGACTCCCACATAATCATCCCGTTACCATCGTTTGAGCATTCTCACTATAAAGGCAAGAGGCTACCGCAATGGGATACAAATTTTGAATTTTGCGACTGGATCTCAAGCTTCATATTTTTTACTCACTAACGGAGTTGTTTGTATGCTGTGGGCTCAATTTATTGCTTCATACATACTCCATGACGGCAAACCGACGAGTGTGGTCTATAATGTCATGAACACTAGGTGTGGCGTATGCAAAAGGTTTTGTACGTGCTATATCGTATCTCATACTATAGTCTCCTATCAATGGCAGGCGTACATAGATATCAGTCACACTGGTACGTGTCGTTGTTTAGGTAAAAGCATACCAGGAATTCAGAATCTGAGTTTGCGCTTCATTCGAAAGCTTGCATCTTGCTATGTTACTTTTTTGCAGCACATGGAGGGAACAAGCTCTTTGGGCTTCGTTGCAAGCCAAAGTTGAATTGTTTCCTCACACTGGATACATGAGCTTGAAATACCACTACTATCAAAAACGCGCTTCAGGTATTGCTGAGTGCAAGAAGACAGCGTAGAACTGGGTCTACCATAATCTTCAACAAACTTCGCATAAAGAATTTGCCCATCAATCGGAGCCTGGTTATGTTTGGCAGCAATTCTCAGGCAAGCATTCTGATCGATTCAATTCTCTTATAAGGCAGTGATTTCCGTCACGCTTAACATTAGCTAAACAGAACAGGTATGTAGTTTTTGCCATTTGTTGATTTCTCCAGATTTACTATACTGTACCCTATTTGATTCAAAATGCTACGCTAGATGCCAACCAATTTAGCTTGGTAACAACGCCAGTAGGTTGCTCCATTTGCAACAGAGATGCTAGCAGTGAGGGATACTATGCTGTGGTATTACAGCGTTCTCGTTTAAAACTATCAAAATTCTAACTTCTCGTACTATTCTTTGGTAGTTCTACTACAACTACTTGGGTGCTTAGACAAAAATTTATGTTTACAAAATACTAACTATCATCAGGGTTGAGACTACTTAAAACTACTGCCATTACCTCTACATTAATGAACAGATCAACACTAAGTTTGAGCAAAAATACAGCACGGTATTGGACTGAACCTTGCAGCGGTTCAAGACACAAGGCAACCGCTCATAGCTGTTTATATATAAGCCATTGCACAAGCATCTAGCTGTTCCAAGTATCCTTTTGAGAGTCATATTAGTAGATATGATCCTTACACTTTCTGTATATCTGAGAAGTGTTTGGTGTTTAATCTATATGTTTTTGGGTGGATTTCCAAGCTGATTGTGAGGTACAAGAAATTTACATACTAGCCTTTTTCTTGAAGGACGCTATGAGGCTACATGTATACACAGCTTATTTAAGTTACAAGAGCTGAAAGTGTGGTGCTCATAATCACTGGCCGCATTTACTTTAAGAGTGTTTAGTGTAGAGGTGATGGCATCAAAACGTTACGCCTCTTTTTCTGTGTAGCCGGTCGTGAAAGACTGTGAGCTAACTGGAATCCAAAATCTATTTTGTATAAGCAAACAGGATTGGACTTACTGAAGAGACAGAGCTAGATCTGTCATTTCTGTGTCATGCAAGTGTCGGGATCTGGAATATAGCCGGACATACATAATTTATCATACAAAGCCATGGGTACGACGTCTACAAACGATGGCAAGCCATGGAATTTTTTTCACAAAATCATAATAGTCTTTATGAAAACTATCAGGCATGTTGCAATTGCCTCTAAATAAGTTCAGGTTCAGATGCTTTTCTTAACCTCTTTAACGACTGGCCAAAATATGTGTACTTGGCTCTTTTTCTCAGGAATTACTAGGCCGAGTTCTAAACAGTTTGATATAGGTAGTACAAATTGAAGAATGCCAAGAAGTCTGGTAGATAATCGAGAAAAACAGAATAAATAAGGGACTCATATAACACACAGCAGTTTGGAAACTACTCATGTCTGAATGTCTCTTAGTCTCATGCGTCTTGACATGGTGGTGAGCCTCCCCAGTCAATCTATGACATAGAAAGAGCGCAAAAGAGTTACTCTAAACTGAGCATCATTCACAAACACTCAGTAACACATGAATAGTGGTAGAGCTCGATAGAGGTTGTACTGACTTTGAGGTGCGTTCATAACCCTCGAGTTTAGACAACACTTTCTGGTTATATCGTAGTGTACATGTCAAGAAAACTAAGCTTTCCTAGTTTTGAGGTGAGACTTTACGAAATATTTCGCGAGATTTGAAAAGAGATGATCTGTTTTTGAGTTAGTAAGTGCTGCATTGACAACTGTCCCTCACTTCTCGCCTTAATATAGTAGCCCAGGTATTTACTGTTTTGAGCCTGTCAAAAAAAATGCTGAGCATTTTTTGTACTGTTAGATTGACATGAAGCGATTTAACTATAACTCAATCGGGCCATTTGTTTCCATGATTTGAAGTTGCTGCATTTAAGGCTTAAGGTTTAAAGTTTAAGGTTATGTTTCCAGAGTTTATATGAACCCTAAAATGATGTTATGAGATCAACAAGAGTCTTGCAGGTCACGAAAAATTGAAGATCAACAAATAGGTTCCCCCTGGCCTTCTCAGCCAATTGAAATAAACTGAAAAAACATCAAGCCGCGGAAATTTGTGAGAGCGAAAATTGCTTGCAGGAGTTTGTCTTTATCTCGCCAGTTCGATCCTCCAAAAAGTGTTGTATAAAATCGAGCTTTTGAACGAGAGAATGCCGGGATGCTTAGATACCCGTACGTAGATGAACCTAATGGGGCATAACCGGTATTATTGGAGGCGGGCACTCAAGTGCTGACCGGGAGCCGCTAGAGAATTCACCTAAAGAGACAATGCCCAAAGTCTGGCCAAGGATCATATGCTAGAAGTTATAAAAGCTATGGAGCCGTAATAATAGCCCATAAAGCATGATTGGTTTTACTCCATTTGACTGATATTCTTGCCATCGTTCTAGCTGTCATTTAATTGTAAAGCTCATGTCTCTCTATATCTATGCTTGCTGCAGAACCTCAAAGCTTGATACCCAATGCAACAAATGTATTAAAAAAGCAATAGGCTGGAGCAGTTATCAAAGTGACTCTGGTGACGGTACATGCACAAACCAGTCTACAATCTACACGATTATACATGGTTCCGAGAGCAAAAGACAATACTGACAAGCAAGTGTACACCAGCATAACAGCTGCGCCCGGATGGCCCAGTGATCTAGAGACTCCCGGGACTCCAAAATAGACCAATTAAGAGAGCTTGCCAAGCTTTTTTTTCAGCTGTCAAAATGTTTCAATTCTGTTAATTCTGACCACACAGCCGCTGGACCCTTCTTTTGCATAACGTCCTGCACGATGTTTCGTTGTAAAGTGTAAAGACCCAATTAACGGCCACGTGTTGAAATACTTCTTCCCACCTTCACAACTTGCCCATCTTCCCTACTTTCCCAACTAGGCCCCACTCCAGAGACAATTGCAACCATCACAATAGGCGTTTTTTTATCTCAGCTATCTTTAATTTCTACTCTGTTATCAGGACACTTTATACAGATCCAAATACAACAATGCGCACGTTTCAATGGCTACTACTGGCTGTGCTTGCAATGCTGCCACTGGTTTCGGCCGTCAAATTCTCAGTAGATGCAAGGTCAAAGGGCTCTCCTGCACGATGCATCCGGGACTTCGTCAACAAAGGCAAAATGGTTGTTGTCAAAGTCACAACAAGCGGGTCTAAAGGAGACGGACAGGTTCTTAATCTCATGGTAAGATGACTTTACAATTGCACTACTGGTACTACTGGTTTGTACCGGTACTTGTTGCACATAACTTTTGTGTCCAAATTTATACTAACAGCCAGATTTTTGTTTTTTTATTTCACAGATTTCAGACAATAAAGGAAATGAATATGGTCGCAAAAAAGACATTGCAGGCGATGTGCGGGTAGCTTTTACCGCTCACGACGATGCCGCTTTTGACGTGTGCTTTGAAAACGTTCTGGCAGGGTCTCGCGCAACCAAGCGCGACATTGAGCTGAATGTCGAAATCGGGTCACAGGCAAGAGACTGGAACCAGGTTCAGGCTGCTGAGAAGCTTAAGCCGACGGAAGCGGAACTGCGACGGATTGAAGAGCTCACGGACGAAGTTCAACGTGAATTGGAATACCTTAAAATCCGTGAGACCCGACTTCGTGATACGAATGAATCGACAAACCGCCGCGTCAAGTTTTTTTCCATCATTGTCATTATTGCGCTGATCTCGTTTGGTGTATGGCAAATCGTTTACCTTAGAGCTTACTTCAAGTCTAAACACATCATTTGAAGGGGAATCTTAGTTCTCGCTTTTGGCTATCCGGTAGCTCTCGGATTTATCGTGACTCTTCTATTTATTAATTTATTAGTCCTTATTCTTTTCACAGAGTCTACATCTCTGCCATTTGCTCCAAACAGATGTTGAGGAAGTCTAGGATGCGAATGGCTTTAGTCCCAGGAAAAATATTTTATTAGGGTAAGGGTGGAAAACTTTCCCTGAAAATTCATCTCAGGCAAGCACACACAGTGCTTCTCTCGTTCAAAGATCCAGTAGATACAGTATATTAATTCTATACCAGCATGGTCCTCTCACCTGCCGAGCTTTCATACATCAGGACCTCTCTGGAAAGCAATCCTCCTGTGAGGCCTGATGCCAGAGCTGTGTCTCAGTTTCGACCCTTACAAGCTACAACCAACTTCTTGCCCACAGCCAATGGATCAGCTCGAGTACGAACTGCCGACGGTGGAGAATGCATTGTAGGAATCAAGGCCAAAGTAGTCCGACTGAACGCGTCGTCACTATCGCAAAAGGACTACCCTGTGGACCGCCTTGTGGCAGTCGATGTTGACATTTCAGGCCTACGCGATGACCACAGTTCGCCGACAATGATTGCATCTACGATACAACAAATGTTGATCCGGTCACAAATCTTGGGCGGTACAAGACTGAGACTGACGTCGAGATTCGCGTTCAAGTTGTATATTGATGCCCTCGTCCTTTCGCATACATCTAATCCGTTGAACCTGCTTTCTTTAGCAGTGTACCTCGCGCTCATGTCCACACGTCTGCCTAAGCTGACATCCTCAACAGATGACTCAGCCGCCGAAGAAATTCCCATCTTTGACGATGACTGGAACCATTCAATCCCTTTGACTTCGGACGGGAACAGCACCGAGACTATATTCAAACCCCCACTTTTGTTCATCTTCGCGGTCGTGGGCGATAACCTCCTAATCGACCCATCCAAGAACGAAGAAACTGTCGCAGAAGGTGGTTTGCTAATTGGGTGGGAAAATGGCAAAGTAACGGCCCCCATTAGGTTTGTAGAGCTTGGGCCGGGAAGAACTAAAGGAATTCAACCTCAAATTACGGCACGCGCTTATAAACTTGCATTAGATGCTGGGGCTGATGTGGCGGCGTCGCTAGACTTGATTGTTACGCTGGACAAGGAGGAAGAAGCTGTAACTGGGCCTCCCTCCATGTTTTAATTTATTTGAAAAAAAAAAGAACCTGTCCATATAGCAGAAGTGGTTTGTGTAGAGTGATTAACAATTAATATATTACATTTCTTTAACAATATACCATATAGTCCATATGGTAGCTTTCTGTTCTCTCAGATTATTTAACAATGCTGGATGGCATATGAGTGAACCAACACAGCAGTAGCAGTTTGTATGTTCATGGAACGAATAACACCCACCTGTTTGATTTCCACACAGAAATCTAATTCAGCTAGATACTCTCCGGGAATGCCTTCACGTTCCTTTCCCAAAAGCACCAGCGACTTGCGCGGGAACTTGAGGTCAGAATTAAGTTCAATACTTTTATCAGTTTGTTCCAACCCAATCAAAGTAAACCCTTCCTTCTTTTTGTCAAGCATGTACTTGAGAACGTTTTCTTCTCGAACTTCGGTCATTGGCATCCATCGCTCGGCGGTCACGGCAACATTTTTGAATTGTGGATTTCTTGTGACGTTGAGATCGTTCAGACAGAGCTCCCTTACACCTAGAACATCACAGAGCCGACAAATTCCGCCGAGGTTGGGCGGCTTGTCTACCAAACTTGATACCACTATGAGTTCTCCGCGCTTCACGTTGTCGCTATCGCGGCCATCCTTGCCAACAGTTATGTCAATCACACTGTTCCAGGACGTACTTTTGACTTGAAGCGGCAAAGACTCACCTTGTGTTTTTGACCTGTTTTGTGATTCGCTTTTGCTGGCCTCATCCTTTTGTACCCACTTCACAAAATCGCTGCCAAGACCTACCTGTATTTCTGGTGTTGATAAAGGCCTGTACATGAGGAACTCGTACTCATCTATCTCGCCTATCGAACGGTCAGAAGTTTTCTTCAAAACACCGCCACATATTCCAACAAGAGTATAGTCTTGCTCAATATCCCAGATGCTGCTTTCGCCACTGCGGTATTGCTTGTAAGTGTCTGAACTTTTAGCCTGAATGGCAATACCGTGCACAACGGCAATAAGATCCACCAAGCTCTCAGGAGCATCCTCATATTCTAAAAACTCTTCACTCACGGCACAAAGCATCGATACTGCAAAATGGCGCACGGCTGCACGATTGCTCGTGCTGAAAGGGATGACCTTGAGAATGTATCCGTGGTAATATTGCGCCCAGATCTCTGAGTTATTGGCCTTCAAGCGCCTGGAGATCATCAAGCACATTCGTAAATAGGATGCGGCAACTCTTGGTGTCTCTTCAAGATTATCCAACTTTTCGAAAAGGACCGATGGCTTTTCGTTCTGCAGCAAAATAAGACTGAACCGAGAAATTAACCACTCGACATATGTTCGCACTAGTGGCGAAGGCTCTGAGTAGAGTGCTGGAATAAATGTTTCGTTAATAAGAAGTTCAACAGCCTCCAAGTCTTTCTCAATGAATCGACTCAAGATTAGTAGAATCTGGTATAGCAAAACGCGTTCAGTCTCTTCACGGCCATCCATCCTCTTTATGGGCTCAAAAAGGTGATATTTCGGTGACGTCAAAATGAGATCAAACAGATATTTAGCAAGCTTTACTGCGGGCTGTTGGCCTGATCTCAGGGAAGCCAAGATGAATACAACGTCAATCCTGCTTGAACTCTCATTCCTGCCATACTCGTCCGTGTAGGTAGTAGGAGTGGCCGGCAAATCTTGTCGCTCTTTGACCAGGCTATCATGTTGAGTTGCCAGGACATGTTCTAGGCGGAACAGATGGTCGTCTATTTGAATAAATGAGTAAATGGAAACCAAAGCTCTTCCAATCCATTCCGCAAAATGATTTGGATGTGAAACTTGGAATGCGTACAGATTTTGGGAAAATTGTGGCAGTAGACAGCGCCTGGCGTAGCTCTGTTGTATGAGCTCTCCAGAAATCTCTTCCAACGTCTCAGCCAGAGATGAACCATCAGTTGCAGCATACAGAACTGGCTCAGCAAAGGCCAAGTTTATAAAAGCGATATGCAAATCCTTTTCTGTTGCAATGAGGCGATCCGTCACAAGTGCCGACCAAAACTCCATCACGAACAGATTCAAGTACTCGCCGTAGTGTGAAAAAAAATGGTTATTGCCTTTCATCGCAGCATCAACCGTAAGGCACATGTAGTATCTACTCTGATATGAGATCGATCCCACTTGGGCATTAAAGCCGTCAAACATTTCTTCAACGCTGTCGCTTGCAAACTCAGACATTTTATACAAAACGCGGTAGGCTTCAACCAACGCGTTATTCTTGACCTTCGTAAGCTCTTTCGTTAGTGTTTTCGTTCGGATCAATCGGTCAAGGAATTCCAATATTTGCCCGTGAGGAATTGCAGGGGTCCCGGATGCGTCCTGTGCTTGCTCGAGAACAATGTTGACCATGGACAACTGGCTATAAATATACTCAAGTCGAGACTCGTCAATCATCTTGATGGAATGGACATGCGCCCAAAGAGAATTGACGTACTTGTTATAGTCTGGAATGTAGTTCGCAAATTTAAATAGTTTCTTTTCTTTTGGGCGAAGCTCCGAGTATGATTTGGAAACCTTGAGAACGAGAGCTTTATCCGCTTTCTCAACATTGGTGTCAAGGGTGTCTATAACTAGACTAGACATGTCCTTGTTGAAAGTTTTTTGAGATTCACGGCCTTGAAGAAGTTCAATCACACTTGGGATATCGGAGAAGGAAAGTTCAAGAAGTTGATTGAACGTCATTTTCAAGAATACTGACTGATCAATTGTTACACCCATGCGTATGTTCAAGTCGAGGTATACAGGAAGACAATTGTACAAAGCCTCCTCTGTTATAACTTCGCCAAAAGTTTTGAATTCTTCGTGATATGAAGATGACACGATGTAGTCAACGAGTTGGTCTGCAGTATTTAGATAAAGATAAGAACGAGTCGAGCTTATGTCCACCAATATTGAGAACCAAGTTTTGAATGGAACCGTGGCATTTGAAGCAGAAAGCAAAAGCCTATAATACAAATAGTAAATTGCCTTTTCACGCAATTTTGTTTCTGTAGAAAACTCAAACAAGCTCTTTACTAGTTCGAGGTTTTCAATCGACAGTACTCGCCTATTGCATAGACCTCTTTCGATACCATACATGATATAAAGCCTGGCAGGATCAAATGAGCGTCTTTGCTTGTAGAGGAGTGAAAGGAAATAATGGCAGGCCTGTTTACTTGTGCTGTCATCGAGGTAGTGGAACAATGATGCAATGAAATCGGAAAGCCTCTCTCCAAAAGGGCAAATATCGAATGAAGGCGTGCTTTTGGATTTTTCGGTAGCAAAGTGAGGCGCAGACATGAGGTAAGGAAGAAGAACGTCAGTCATAAAAGTGAATCCAGTCGCAAAAATCTCCATGTCTTCAGACGTGAGTTGCATGGTGACGTTTCCAATGAATTTTCTCAAAGACTCCATTGAAGACAGTAACCCAGCGGAAAGAAGGCATCTAGCCCAGCTTTTGGGAATGAGAGACTTGCTGCCAATCAGTTTTATTAGGTCAGAGGAAGAGTCCTCAGCTTGATGCAAAGAAGTGTCGATAGAGATAATGTTGACTAGCGTGGTATAGCGCTGCCATTCCCAGGTGTATTCGTCTCTCCTTTTCATCTCCCAGCACATAGATGGAAGATCTATGTCACCTTGGATCTTCTGTAAAGACTGCGCAAGAATGTAAAGAGTGTACTTACGGATTTCGTACGTTTTGTTGAGTATACCGTCTTGCAAATAGGCCCAGTATTCCTCGGAGGCAAAAAGTCCTTGCAGGGCCTCGAGAGAATCGGTCATGATGTCTGAGGATATGCATCTCAGCCAAAGCACATAGCCGTTTTCAGGATCCACCGCTGGGTTTTTTAGGCAAGCGAGAATGCACTCCCACCAGAGATCAAGCAGGCAGGGATCGAGTTTCCCAATAGTTTTGACAATCGTGCCCATGCATCTAGAAGCATATTTTGCAATTTCAGGGTTACGTGAACTGTGACAGACGAGAAGAGTCCTTTGTAGCCCAGTCCACAGGGGTGATTTAGGGAGTTCGTTTTCGGAGGTGGAGCACAACTCGTACAAGCTTTTCAGGTATGGCAATGCGCGACTCACAATATTGTCTGACCGAGTGTGCGTATGGGGACGAACCTCTGAGCTTTCGTAGTTGGTAATTTGCTTGACCAGAAGGCTTTCTTCTAAAACTAAATAAGACTCCAAAATATTAGCAGTGTCTTGTAAAAAGCCTGTTGTTAATGAAGGTATTAGTCGGACCATCATGGCGGCTTGAACATAACCCTCCGGGTCTTTTTCATTCCTCAGAATATCCTTCAGGTGATTTTCAATTGAAGTGTTCACATCCTAGGCAAGTTAGTCAAAGATCGAGACACGAATGACAAGCATTGAACCCACCAGCCATTCGCAAGTCGATGTTTTCAAGACTTCAGATAAAGCCCTGATAACCTCGATAGAAACAGGTTTCTCAAGTCCCGAAGTAAGTAGTCTGTCTCTAAGAAAACATGCTATAGAATACTGCGTCGAAGAGTCCAAAACATCAGCTATGAGAGCTATGGAAGACATTATTTTCCATGGGTTCAGCGTTAAACTTTAGAGAAATTTTTGTGAAAGTTGTCCTTGAAGGCCCAGCGAAAAGATTACATAAAAAACGTTTTTGACCAAATTGGTTCAAATTGGGACGCAATCGCCAATTCAGCTTTGCCATCGAGCCATGACCACCAAACATCATGAGCAGGAAGAGATCAGGCGCGGCTTTGGTAGGATTTTCCATAGTCGGTTGTTGAGTATCATTCTAACTTTTTTTTTAGGAACGGGATGAATCTCCAGCTGCAACAGCGGCTCCGCCAGGGACTTCGGATGTAAGAACCACTTCTAATCCTGCGTCAATCATTCTTAACTAACGCGTCAAGGATATCCCGCGACTTGCCAACGAAGTGGTCCGCATGGCATTGAGCTCCGAATATTCACGAAAAGGGCTGCGTGTTAAAGCAATACGCGATGTCCTAGAAATCAGATCTGTCGATGCACTTACAAAAATTATCCGCCTGGCCAACGAAAAGCTAAAATCAGTATTTGGTATGGAGCTGGTTAAACTTCCAAAGGCCACAAAGAACAGAGATGCTGCGCAGCAGCTATCCCAGGGCACCCAACAGCAGGTCCCTGCTACACAGGGTGAGGGCGCTACCCAAACTGAGGGAGGCGCGAGAGACATGTCTTTTTCGGCAGACTCTATCTACGTCTTGAAAAGCGTGCTACCAGAGGCATATCGCCAAAAAATCAGCGAGTCGGCCGTGGAAACACGCGAAACAGGGTACATGGGAATTGTGGCCATTATCGTTTCAATCATAGCTCTCAGTGGTGGTAGCATTGAAGGGCCTGTACTGTTACGGCATCTTGATGCAATCAGCCTTGACCAGAGGTTGAAGCAGACTTCGTTACTATCTGTCGAAAACGCTCTCAAGCTGATGCAGAAACACATGTACATTGACAAGGAAACAAGGAACATTGAAGGAGAGCAGAAAAGGCAGCTTATCAAGTATTATCTTGGACGACGGGCTATTCGGGAGTTCTCCAAAGAAAGCCTCATCAAGCAGTGTGAATTAATAATGAAGAACAGTTACAATGAGGGGACCAAAGCCCAGCTTGATGCTCAACTCAAGCGCACAGGCATTCTAGCAGAAGCAGAAATAATTGGACTTCCAACACAATGAGTCAACAATCCACACTGCCTGCTCGATACAACATACATGTGTATAAAAAATTATATGAATTGACTGTCTGAATGCTTTTAAAGCTCCTGAATGCTTTTAAAGCTCCTGAATGCTTTTAAAGCTCCTGGAGGCTTTACCTGAGCTTGAATACGTCGAGTATTCATGCTGTATACGTTGTAATCATGTAGCTGAAGATTCATGGCCAACAACAGAAAGCTCAAGCGTCCATACTCTTCTGAGGTGAATACTGACAGGTCCATCTACACCAGCAATGTTGTCAATAGTTGCGCTGTCCCACCAGCATTTTCGGGCAGGCTTTCTCCAAAATAGAAGAAGCTTATGAGATCCTACAATGCCTTCATCGTGTTGCGCAAAATGATCCCCGCCGTCACCATTTTCACTCTCTTCTTCGTACTCACCATCTTCAGGTAGTAACTCACTGTGGCCCGAAGACTCTGAAGAAAATGATGATGAATCGGCATGAATAGAAGGCTTGCTTTCATCAGGGGCTCCTCGCGATGTATTTTGCAGGGTGTCTGCATCTCCAGAATCTTCCTCAGGCAAAACGGCAAGTGCCACAGACGGCTGGGCGTTTTCCTCTTGAGAGTCCTGAAGAGTTGGTGCCGACATTGCAGATATCGAATCGGAAGTATAAACTGTTGAGATATCCTTTAAATCTTCTGAATTTTCATTGTTCATTAGGTCGTCTTCGTTAGGCTGTAGTCTCACCAGTGCCAGACTGCTAACTACAGTTTTGTTTGGCTCCAAGGCTCGGAACCCCCAGATCTCTTCGGGCGAGAACCCACTGGAGCACAACATGTCTATCAAATGCTGCTCTGCAGCACCAGGGGCGTCGCCTCGTTTGAGTCCCGTGAATATCTGGTTTCTGTCCACTAATCTCTTGCCGCATTCCCGCTTGATGGTAGTCATTTCCTCGATCGAAATATCTTTCCTGGGCGGTAAACAGTAATAGTCCAAGTCTTCCCGTAATACAATAATGGCTGGTTTCGTTCTCAATAGTTCTGCAATGTTTTCGGCGCCTTCTTCAGTAGTTTGAGTAGATGATTCTGATGGGCCAGGGGGTGCAGCTGGTGGTAGCTCTTTTTCCGCTTCACGAAACACGTTTAGTGTATACTGAAGGCACTCGGGAGAAAAATTGACGGATGCTGCTTCTACATCGCCCATAGATACCATGATATTGCCATGTGGGTCAGTCCATAGGCCGTTAGATATTCCGAGAAGAATGCTTTCTGGAAGCTGCGAGAGTTCCTGCCTTGAGAGTTCAATGAGTGTACCGCGCAGGTCCAGTCTCAAAGTATTGCTGTATGCAAGGCTTCCTTGAGAGAAGGGGTCCATAAAGCTTTGAGCAGGATCTGCCGACACCTGGGTAATTAGGGATGCGCCAGCTGGCTGTGTATCATCGGGGTGCGACATTATTGCAGGTTGAGCTGGTGAAGATTACAAATGCTAATAAAGATGCTTGAAAATTCGACTGAAGAGATCGATCAAAGAATGGCAAGAGGGTATGAAGAGACGTAATGTCTGTTGAGTATTGACTTTGACGAACTGACTACAAAAAAACGAAAGACAGTTGCGAAGGGATGCAAAATGATGAAAGTGATGAAAGGATGCAAACGAAAATGACAAGGAGCGCTGAACGAATGGTTGGAGTTTGTCTAAGAAGCCGAACGGAAATACAAGAAGAAGAAGAAAGTGTTGAAAAATGTGCTGAAGAAAGTGAAGTGCTGAAAAAAGGCAGAAGTTCTATTTGGCCATGGAGTGTTTATTTTGTTTTTTAAGGGAGAGCTGCTGCTGAATAAGGCAATACGGCTATGGAATTTATGGTTCATGCTTTCGATTGCGAGGCGTCAAAGCATGCTGTGCGGTGGTACTAGTGGTCAGTGGCGTACGGTAGCATCTGTAGTGACCGTGGTAAGTTAAGCTAGTCAAAGCCTAGCTAACACTGCTAGCTACAGCCACGTAGATTGGGAAAAAATAGCATTGACTTGACTCTATACTAAACTGTTATTCACAATGCTTATTGTTCTCTAAATTCAGACACAGCAGAAACGAACAGCAACTGCATTTACTGATGTCAAAAAGCTGTGAACCATGAACCGTGAACTGCGCGCACCATGAACAATTAACCTCCAGCATTTTTATCATGGCACTGTATGGAAGGCCATGACGAGCCTGTCGTTCTCATCGTTTCCTGAGCCTCGCGCGCCAAAATCACCACTTTGAAAGCAATTTGTCAGGGTTAGGGTGCTATTAGGAGTGCACGCACTCACTTTACGTCGCGACCTGCCAGGAATGGTTACCTAATGAGATCGGTGTGGCCATTATTTATATTGCAACTGTCGGCCCATTTCAAAACCTAGAACGAAACCTTTTGCACTTTTTTCAACACTCGACAACCAAACTCAGCTACTACTGCTACCATACGGCATACTCTGCACACCCGAGGTTGCTTAGATCGCTTTGACTATGGCTCAGCTAGACTTCTTGGACATCGTTGTCCTTACCGTAATTATCCTCGCTACCGGAGCATACTTTACTAAAGGATCGCTTTGGGCAGTCGAGGATCTCGATGAAAAGTACAAGAACGGATTTGGTGCTGGTACTTCAAGCGGCGATGACAACTCTCGAAATATAGTTTCTAGTTTAGAGGAGAACGGCAAAGATGTAATTGTCTTCTATGGATCTCAAACTGGTACCGCCGAAGACTATGCGTCTAGAGTCGCCAAAGAGGCATCTCAAAAGTACGGCCTCAAGACTATGACTGCAGACATTGAAGGCTACGATTTCGAAAACCTCGACAAAATTCCTGAAGACAAGGTCATCGTTTTTGTTATGGCCACATATGGTGAAGGTGAGCCTACCGATAACGCCGTCCAGTTTTATGAATTCATTACTGGAGACGATGTGGAGTTTTCAGAAGGGTCTTCTTTGGAAAACCTCAAGTACGTGATTTTTGGTCTTGGAAATAGTACCTATGAGCACTACAACTTTATTGGCCGTGAACTAGACAAAAAGCTTCAGGCTCTGGGAGCTCATAGAATCGGTGCATATGGTGAGGGCGATGACGGAACTGGAACTATGGAAGAAGACTACATTTCCTGGAAAGAAGAACTATTTCCCGTTTGGCAGCAGGAAGAAAACCTGGAAGAGCACGAAGCTGTTTATGAACCTATTCTTGAGATTACGGAGTCAGAAGAGTCTGGCAATTCTGTGTTCCTTGGCGAACACAATAAGAGCCAGCTCGGAGGAATTGTCAAAGGACCTTTTTCTGTATCTAATCCATATCCCGCTCCTGTTGCTTCTGCTGTTGAGCTGTTTGACTCTCCTAACCGCAACTGTATCCATATGGAGTTTGACATCTCCAACAGCGGATTGAAGTACAACACTGGAGATCATCTGGCTTTGATTGCCCAAAACTCTGACCTTGAAGTAAGCAACTTTCTGTCTGTCTTTGGTCTTGAAGAGAAAAAAGACCATGTTATAGACGTCAAGCTACTGGATCCTACCGCAAAAACGCCATTTCCCACTCCTACAACCTACGACACTGCTGTTAGATACCACTTAGAAATCAACGGTGTTGTTTCTCGTCAATTAATGTCATCCATAGCTCCTTTTGCGCCTACAGACGATGCAAAGAAGACAGCCATGCGCTTAGGATCTAGCAAAGATGAGTTTGCCCTAGAAATAGTTCACAAGCACTACAATCTTGCACGGGCACTCAACTCCATCTCCGGAGGTGTTCCCTGGACTAATGTTCCATTTTCTTTCATTGCTGAGTCTGTCAACAAGTTAGTCCCTCGCTATTACTCTATTTCGTCTTCTGCTAAGGAGAACCCAGGAATCATTTCCATCACTGCGGTTGTGGAGTCCATCAAACCCGATGGATGTGATCATTTGCTGAAGGGAGTTGCCACAAATTATGTTCTCGACATTAAGTACAATTTAGAGGGCAAGAAGAACACTGATCCCAGCGCTGTCAAATATCAGATTCAAGGCCCCCGCAACAGTCTAGGTGGTAACAAGATACCTGTCTTTGTGCGACATTCAAATTTCAAATTACCTTCCAACCCACAAAAGCCAATAATCATGATTGGGCCTGGCACTGGCGTTGCTCCTTTTAGAGCCTTTGTTCATGAAAGGGCCCATCTGGCTTCTAAGGGAACGCCAATTGGACCTGCTTTGCTATTTTTTGGATGCAGATCGTCCAAAGAAGATTTCTTATACCAATCAGAATGGGCCAAATATTCGGCAGAAACCCCCAAAGACCTCAAAAGCTACCTGCTGGATTCCGATCGTAAACCATTAACTGAAAGCTCATTTCTGCAGGTGAGCACGGCCTTTTCGCGAGAAGGCGCTGAAAAAGTGTATGTTCAACACCGGCTACGGGAAAAAGCAGACTTGGTTAATACTTTTTTGAAAAATGGGGCTTTCTTTTACGTGTGCGGGGACGCTATGCGCATGGCACGCGACGTGCAATCTACATTGATTGATATCATTAGCGAGCAACGCGGTATTCCACGAACTAAGGCAGAAGATGTTGTGAAGAACATGCGCACTCAAAACTTGTACCAGGAGGATGTCTGGTAAACAAGGAATGGGAGAAAAAAACTTTATAGTCCAAATATATACCCATCCGCCATGAGTTCACGATTGCATTTACAACGATTGCAATTTAAGTAATCAGCATGGCCAGCGATATTGAAGAGGGTCCCATGTTCTGTATTAATAATTGAAACTGATTTTGCGAAGGGCTTAGAGGCTATGTTATACGTACATATAGTTATGCTAGCCCGAGTAGACCTACCTACACGGCCCTTTTCGCGTGCACGCCTCAAGCACACCATGCCATTTTCCTTGCACTTTCTGAAAAGTGAGGGTTGATAGCTACAGCCGTTGCGCGATTGGTGATAGTTGATGAGCCAGAATGAGGTGCCAGACGGCTGCAAGTAAATTTGACGATCTGCACAAACACTGTAATAACTGTACCCGACGGTTATCAAACGTTTTAGGCTTGTGAACAGTATACCAGTTCGCTCGCTCATCGTAGATCTCAGGTAGGAAAGCCCCCCGCGGTACATATTTTCCGACCCTAGAGCCTCTATACCTAGCTATAGTCTCGGTAAATGACGCCCCATCCTGCCTGAGGAAAATACTGGTGCACCGCTTTTCGCGGACTACAAAGTTTCTTTAAGATCCATAGAAATGATTCCCTGTGTTTTACAATTTGTCGCTATCATGTACTGAAAAGTACGCTGTCCAGTATAGCGTTTACGTTGTGCTCAACGTGCAGTGCATTTTCCATTTTGTACCCATGTTGGGTAATAAACACTGCAAATGTGCTCCACTTAAGCGTTTTCTTTAGACTCCCATTGGGTCCCAACTTAGTTTCACATTACATTTCGCTCTCCTAACGCGCCTTATTCAGCAATTCCCAACGGCTTGGAAAAAGAAATGTCTGTAAAAAGTCCCGTACCAGTCGCTACTTTCTTTAATTTTTTGTGTTTTTTTTTCTTTTGTGTTTCTTGTCTATTAAATGCATTTTTCATCACCACCCTACCTTACATAGGACTTTATATGGGCTAAAACACCATCCGAATCTTCCCTTCTTCCTTTTTCCTCTAGTCCCTCCGCTTTTGCAACGCTTAAGACGCTATCCTCTCTCCACGATGTCTGGCAGCTCCGACTCGCTGGCTTCAGGCTCTACGATCCTGCCATATTTCATTAATCGCCTTAGCAAAACGGTATTCTTCTTTCGCTTAACTTTAATCCCTTCCAACTAACTCCCTTCTCAGCTACCTCACCGTAATGGCTGCACTATCCATGAAGCGAAGGCCGACCCCTCGTACGCTCTTGCGAAGGAAACGCTATCAGACCTCGCTACCCGAAACCTCTACGCTGACATATATCCTGGCTTACTATCTCTGGCTCGTGAAATATACAAAGTATGTGCTGTCACTTATCAAAACCAGTAGTGCTAACCTGCCCACCTTTAGGCTGATAAGGCGAACGGGATCTTCAGCAAAGGCGCGCTAACCCTCCGCTCGTTATACGTCGTTTTAGACCTCCTGGCAGAGGTTGCAGCTGCCTCGTGGAACTCTTTCCAAAGACAATTAGATCCTGATCACCGTCCCACTCAATCATTTACCTCTGTGTCTCCTCACTTACTTATCTACACTGTCACTCCAGAGTCACTACCGCCCATCAACGTTGAGAGTGCTGTTACTTTTTTATTGAAGATCAAGCCAATCAATCATCTTAAAAATGGATTGCGCGTCGTATCCAACGCTCCTACGCTCCCGAGCGGTAAAGAAGACCACGATCTTCTACAATCGATAGACACTTGTATTGAAAAGTTGCTTCAGTACTTCTCTGCATCGAACTGGGCTGAGTTTTATCCGAAAATCAAAGCTATTCTCAAAACGACAGCTAGCTCTAAGTCTGACGAAGCTGAAATGCTGCCTGGCGTCGAGATTCTTGCCCTTACTTATCTTGATGCCCCCAAAGCCCATACTTTACTCCAGGATCTATACGCAATAATTCCCCAAATCAAGCGGCCCATTCACAGATACACCATAGAGTACTTTCTCCAGAAAGGCCTGGTGTACTGGATGTTCGCTCGACCTCAGGAGTTTGCATTTGAGTCTCAAAACGACACTCCTCTCAGCCAAATAGTATCTGACCTATTTGACTTAATTTACTCTACTAACAATGACGACCGCCGTAGGCAATCCACCTGGAACTTACTAGGGTTGCTCATATCTTTCATTCCGTCAGCATTTAGTGACATGGAAACGCCAAAACCTTCTAAACTTAAAATGAGATCGTCCTTCAAAATTCATACCAACAAGAAGCAGGCTTACTTTAATGCCGTCAATGCAATGCTGTCTACTTCCAATGGCCAAGTAAACGATATGGTTATTGCTGCTACTAAACACATCATCAAAGCGGGCTCGATATTACACATATTAGGTCCCAGCAGCCCTATAGTGACTTACTCCAAAAGCCTCTATCCCATCCTTATTCCTCATCTGTTTGCGCCCCCATCTCGCTCTAATCATGTCGTCAATCTCCCCCTATTTCAAGCAACGTTTGTTGCCTCATTTTCAATTCTCAACCCACATGGCCTGCTTAACGATGTGTATCCCATTATTAAGTCAAAAGACGAGTTCATGTTTTACACTCCAAACATTCTCCAAGGCCATATTAACTTGCGTCAAATTCACATGTTCTCGGATTATTACACCTACATTATGGACCGCATTCACAGTATGATTCGTATAGTTATGACTGAAACTACGGTACAACTTCGATTCTTTGAATCCCAGCCAAATTTTTCTACGGAACTGTCACGAAGTAAAATATATGGCAACTATGTTGCGACAATTAGCAGTGCCTGGACAATTTACGGATTTGATCCAGCTTATTTCATCAAAGACTATCCATATGTTGCCGAAGTGAAAGACGACCCTATTTTCATGGGCTTGATTGACTCTACGCTTTCCAGAAACGAAAGCATTGAAAAGCAAGCAATTGGATTTTGCTTGAACTTTACTGACGTTGAGAGCCTGAAAACTTTGGATTTCGTTGCCGTGCCAGAATCTAGCAAAGCTGCTATTTTCACTTATACTCAGATCGGGCATGTTACTCAACATCATGCTCAACGTATTCTCGAATATGCAGAAATTGATGACGCCGTAATTAAACATCTGAACTTGATGAAAGCGTTGTTGACATCGAGAAGCTCAATTATTCAGATATGCAAGTTTGATGAGCTGTGCGACAAGGATCCAACAAAAATTGAGTCCCGAGCTTTTCGTCAAAGCCTTAGCCGGACCGTGGAAACTGCCATGTATATATGTTTATGCAGCAGCAATACTGATGTTTGTAAACTTGCCCTCGAAATCTTGAACTGTCTTGTTCAAGAGGCTATTTGCATTGAGGACCTTAGCAATATGGCTGCCTCGTCTTGGTCTGTTGTACCAAATTTCGCCATGCACTCGGAGTTTAGTTCAGCCGCATATGTTATGACTGGGACAGTTGCAGTCCAAAAGCGTCTTTACCAGTTTCTGCAACATATTGAAATGGCAACTCCCGCGTTGCTATCTTCTTGGAAAATTATAATTCTTAGATGGCGTGCTCTTGGAAAAGACATAATCGCAAATACCAATGTCAACCGTGAATCAATCAAACAGTGGCGCAGTTATTCTGGTTTTCTTTGCTCCGTTCTCTCACCCCATCTCACAGAAAATGAAGAGTCTATTGTAGAGGGTGAATTGAGTGACCTCTCTCAGGATTTTCTGATGGAAATGATAGACCTTTTGACTAATGTCGCGTCACCCTTCCTTCGTGAGACTGCCCGCGATGTTCTATCTCGAGACACTAGCCATATCTCATACCGCCTCATCTTCAAAACTCTGGAATCCGAAATTGGTGCTCGCCTAGGAAGCAACAGAGCACTAGCTGAACAGGATTTACTACTTCTTGAACAAAGTGTTATGCTACTAAGGTCTGTCATCAACCTTATAAATGACGACGCCATGTACATAACTCTAGATATTGGAACACTAGCACTGACTATTGTCAAAAGCTTGAATACTCTAGCATCCGATGAACGCGTTTTGCGTTTGAAAATCTTGTACACCCACCTATTTGAGCTCATTGCTACGCACAAAGATACCCTGAACATGAAGCATGATTTGAGCATCCGCAACGAAATCACTGAAATATTTGGTAGCTGGCTTGATACTTGTATTTCAAGCAAGTTTACTGATGACAGCGGAAGCACTCTTTCGGGAGGCACGGCAGGTCGCAATTTCCGAAAGAACGTCGACCAACGCGAAAGGTTACAAAAAGATTGCATTTGTGCAATCATTCAAGCATTCACTGTCGTCCTTGCAGACCTTCGAATTGAGCCTCTTGAGCTTGTTCATGAGATGGACCTTGTTGAAGCTAGGACTCAAAAGTTTGCTAGCATATTTACACAATTCCTCCGTATTCTGGAAAAATGCCATCAGGAGGAAATTGGGTCTTCAGAAGGCACCCTTTTGCTTGGAGAGCGTCTAATTTCTGTCAAGTCCAACACCATAAAGTGTGCTTCTCAGCTTCTTGTCGCAAACATGGATGTTGGCCTCAAGTTTGCGTTACCCCTTGGATTTAAAGAAGATGCTTTTATTAGAACTTCTTTTATCAGAATTTTGGACAAGCTATTGCAGCACAGTTCCAAGGATGCTAACGATGCTACCGAGTTTCAAAGATTTCAGGAATTGGCTGAATTCATGACTCAGAACATAAACATTACTTTATCGCTGTGTGATTTATGCCCAGCCACTGAGGTTGACGAGTTTGCAAAGGCCTTACTCAGCATTTTTGATGCTAAGGGAATGTGTATCAATCTGGTTAAGGCAGTCGTGACTCGCGAAGTAGAGAAGGCAGATGTTCCCCTTGAAATTTTGCGCCGTAATTGTGTTGCTACGAAGGTTCTTTCACTTTATGCACACAGTAAAGGCGGCCTTTATCTCAAAGCGACACTTGGGCCATTTATGCAGGACCTAGTTGATAACCCTGAGCCATACGTGTTTGAGTCTAATCCAGACAAAATTCCTGAAGGAGAAAACATAGATGAGAACTTTAAAAGGTTTGAACGCACTTTGCAAAAACTGATTGGAGCTTTCCAGAGCACGGTTGATATTGTTCCTCGTGAGCTCCGTGAGATTTGCAATACAATATCTGTTACCGCAGGCCCTAAATTCTCTGGTTCCAAAGACAATTCAGTGACTGCTATTAGTGCCTTTTACTTTTTGCGATTTGTTTGTCCGTCGCTGGTGTCGCCAGAAGCTGTGGGCTTGCTTGATGCCTCTCCCCCCAAGAGTGTGCGCAGAACTCTTTTAATTCTTGCAAAGATTATACAAAACATGGCGTTTGGTTCCACTTCTTTTGTGAAGCTTTCTATCTTTAAGCGCCATCCTTCGAGCTATGGACCAAATTCGACTTTGATCATGCAGTTTTTGAAAAGCCTAGCCGTTCTTCCTTTCGAAAATGGGGTTGACAAAAGCTTAGTACACCCAGTTCGAAGCATTGAAAGATGTGATATTGATGTTTTGCATCGCTTTCTTTATATTCACTGGGAAGACATAAATCACAAAATGATCATTGATCAACGTTTGCGAAGTATTCCTCAACATGGCCCTCGTAACTCACTTGTTGATGCTCGCCGCAGCACTATTTCTTCGGATACAGAGGACGTCGAGTTTCGTGCGAGCCAAAAATTGACAAGTCTGGTTCGCAACCTTGGAAGACCGCGGTCACTAAAAAAGTCCAACCATAATGCAACCGGCTTTTCTAACGCATTCCAAGATGCACCTCGTTTGCAGGAATTCATGAGTCGAAATGCACATCGTGATATGGCACCAATTATTGAAAGGCGTGTTTTTACTGAAGGAATGACGAAAGAAGGTATGCCACTATTGATCATGACATATCGCAACTTTGTCAGCACTGATTTTGACATTGAATTACTGCTTTGTCGTTATTTTCAGATAGCCAGTAAAATGTGGAAGCAGAGATTTGCCATATTGTACGATGTTTCGGGCTATTCTCCTATAAACGCGCTTCCTACTTCTGCGCGATCAATGACAGACTTGATGGTCCCAGAAGATATGGTCAAAAACTGTGTTGGCATTTTTTTCCTGAACGTTTCGAGTGAGTACTTGCCAGACTTGAAAGGTTTTATTCGGCATTATTACTCCGGGATTTTTCTCAACCCCACGCGAGTACAGTATGAGTTTTTGACCACTGCAGATATTTCCACTAGGTTCAATCTCAGCACAGTAAACCTGGATGTGCGCACGATGAAAGTCAACAACGATGTGCGCATTATCTTCAATAACGTTTACCGATTTAGCGCCTCGCGTAACGATATGACACTCGTGACTATCAAACTAGGCAACGAATATCTTCAAATTCGCTCTCAAGTGCCATTCAACTACATCAAAACATCGCCCGGTTATTCAAATGACATTTTTCATCTTTCAGAAGTGCTGGATGTTTTTTCTTCAAACTCCAATGGCCATCCTGATGAGTTCACCATCCAGCTTGATCGGGCCGACAACAAAAGAATTGTTTTGCATTGCAGCAAAGGGTCTGAAATTGTTCGCGCAATTCTCAACGCAAAAACTAGACTCCCTGTTGAGACCGAGGAAACGGCATTGGGACTATCTGCAGATACGTCTCTTGCATCGTTACTGAATATTGGACTCTCTGGTCTTTGCTCAGAAAATTCCGAGACTCAGGAGGCTGCTTACAACTTACTTACCTCTGTGCAAAAGCGATTCAGTTTGGACTTTGGCCTTCTACTGCATAGTGGCAAAGGCCTCAGACTACCTGCAAATGTGTTCAATCGAGTCCAGACGTTTAGCAAGAGTATTGCCGCTTCTCGTCCCGAGCTCACATTAAACATGTTCAAGTTCATCTTTGAGGCATTCGAAAGCACATCTGTAGAGCGCCGGCAAGGTGTTCTCATGTACGCGATACCTTGGGTCAAGAACATCGAAAAGTATGTTCTTTCAACTAATACAGAAGAAACTCGCAAGGCTACAGCTCAGATTATTCGAAAGTTTTTGGACATTTCCCTTGAGGGTAACCGAGACTACATGTTTTTGCTCCAAAGTGTGTGGCCTATATTCCTTAGCCATTCGTTGTTGATTCCTGTTGTTATTGATGAGATTGTGTTTTTGTTGGTTGATAATGGAATCCAATCCGGCGCCAAACTTGATGATATCATATCTATTTTGACTTCTAATCCGTCAGTTGAGGTTTGTGGAGTGGTTCTTGACCGGATCAATGACATGGCTTTGGGACCACCTGAATCAGGAACTAGTCTGGTTCAGCATTCTAAATGGCAAGAGTTTGTCATTCATATGACATTTTTGTCTTCCATGCTATTTGAAAATCCTGCTGTTGCTGAGGCCTATTATGGAGAACTAATATTCTGGCTTATTATGTTTATCTACACCGGCCCCTACTGGTTCCGGAAAACCATTTACAGTATGGTTGTCAACTTGATTCACTCGTCTTTGTATAGCAAGACATGCAACCCTGAAAAACAGAAACATGCCCATACCATTTGGAAAGAGTTAACAACGAGCAAAGGCAACATGATTTTTGGAACCAGCGAAGAGATGAAGCACATTGACTATGACTATCCAGTGGCATCTATAGTATTTCAAATGGAAATGTGTGGAGCTATTGTGGGTGACCTTTGTTCAAGCATGGTGTCGTTGAAGACAGCTCTTGAGTATCGAGCAGTATGTGCTGAAAAGTGTTTGGAGATCGCGTCGCAAAACTATTCAGTATTCCAGTGTCGCGCTGTCATAATTTTGGGCAATACTGGAAATGTTGATATAAGTGACCAACACGTTGATCGCCTCTTAGAAATTTTCTTTCAAGCGTTGGTTTCAGACAGAAGGGATGCTTCAAGAGAGGAGCTTTTGACATGTGTAGTGACCACTCTTGCAAAAGTTAGCGAGGGTCTGCGAGTTGATTCCAAGTACAGGCCTCTGCTATTCTGGTTGGCTGTCTCTCTATTGAAAAACTCAAGCACAGCTATGACGCTGCATTGCGTTCAGTTGCTGCACTCATCACTCAAAAATCTTGACGAATATGGTGCCTTTAAGCAAGTATCACTCTCTTCATACCTTTTGGGAAGCCGTGATCAATTTCTACGAGAATGGAAGCAGCTGGAACAGCTAGCCAACTTTTCATTTAATGCGGAGTTTTTCGAAGTCCAGCTTGTTGCTATCCTGACGCGGGGGCTTTTGCACTCGTCCACACGCACTGCTACCCTTGGGGTTATTGAATTACTTTTGTCCTTGAGTGCACGCAATAGCTCGCAGGTGCGTGAGACAGACACGATTGATAGCGGTAGCATGCGAGGCCGAAACAACAGCTCCGCTAGTATTGCCCAACAGCATTCTGCTGCCATTTCTGCTGCCGCCGTAGGCCGCCCAGACGACGAGGAAGCAACAATCGATAGTTCCAGTATCATTGGTATTTCTCCCGACGGAAAATTTCCATCGTACATGCCATTCTTGTTTGTTCTTTTCATTTGGTCACGGACCACAGCTGAGCTGAAAGACTACTTATGGATTGCAGGGTATCCTGAAGAACAAATTGACGGAGACATCCCTTCGCAAATCAAGGCATTCCTTGGTAGCGATCAACCCGCTTCATTAATTTGCATGTACCTAGTCGCACAAACTTTCCGACTTTGTGAAAACGAAGAAGTCCTAGACTCGCATGTCTTGTCATGCATGTTGCATTTGGGATCTCTCAACAACGACCATTTTTTCAAAGTCTACTTTGTGACACGCGTCAAGATTCAAACCATTGTTGACTCCGGCCCATCTGTGACCATTCTCAAGTCCGCGCTGAACGTTGCAAAATGTGCGCTGTGTCATCTTAGCGACATGTCGCGCAAATCGCAGTTCATTCACGAAATGGACATTATTTTGACTAAATCTGGAATGGGTATGCTTTGTTATGCCAATGTTCAGGGCTTGGTGGCTAAGCAATCGCCGGATGATTCAAAAGAGCTCTCAGCACTGGTGCGCAGAATTATTGGAATAGAGGGCAGTTCTTCTTTGAGTATGTTAGAAGAGCCGTTAATGGCTCCTGCACCGGTGCCTACGATTACTGAAGGGTTTATATTTTGATTTGAGCCATTCATGTCATTCATGCCCTCTATAAGTCTCGAACGCTTCTCTTGTTTTTTGTTTTTCTCGCGTTTTGTTTGTTGTGACTTGTACTCTTATCGTTTTTTGTTTTTTGTTTTTGTTATGTTTCTTATTTCTTGTTTCTTATTTTTCTGCAACTGTTTTTTCTATCTGCATAATTTTTTTGACCTATAGTAATTATTCTAGAACATTTTTTCCTGAAATTGACGAGCTGATGTGGTAGTCCAGGTTGTAGATGACAGAGTAGGTTATCATACGGAACAGCTACGGGAAAGCTTAAGCGATGTTGTATGGTGTCCTGTATATAGTAGAGTCTGCGTAGACTGGCCAATAGAAATGCAAGCGATGTGCGTAGAAGCGTCCAAGCTCATGATGGTCAAGCCCATACGCGGCCATTCAAGGTCAACAAAGGAAACGCTTTGGCCCATTCGAACCCGTATCGCAAGTGAGTAACAATGAAAGAATTTAATTGCATCGGCCCGCGGAGATATCTCAATGCTGTTTATACGAAACTATATAACCGTTGCTCAACCAAATAGCGGCACTAATAACTCACTAAGACACGGACTCAGACGACTAAGGCATCGTCGCACACCGCTAGCGAAGTTGTTTGCTTTGTTCATTTCTAGTGTTACCACCACCACCTTTATCTTCCAAAAGGGTCTTTTGCGAATACTGAATTGCATTTGGTTCCTTTGGGTCCTCTGGTATCTTTAGTTTCTTTAGTTCCCGCAGGCCATTAAGAAGGTTTCATACTTTGACTTCCATGTCTTCTTTGCATCTTTAATACTTTGACACTTTCAAACTCCTACTGTATAACTTTGCAGCTTCATGCTCTTCAAGCCCTGAATCTTGAATTTTGAGCAACTATTACGCACTCACGCTCGTTGACACGTTAAACGCACGACGCATAACGCGCAACCACGCACAGCAGCACACTCTACTTTCTGACGAGACTATTACGACCAGTACAATCATTGCGACCATCGCGACCACTGGCACTACAGGCATCTCTGCCACTAACCTCACCAACTAAACTATAGCATGCAGCATCATTCAAATCATAGCACCTCCAGAGATGCTGTGTTCTCAAACATATTTGGCTCCGTGCCGCCTGGACGAAGCCGAACCACGCCGCCAACTGAGCAGCAAAAGCAGCGGTATCAGCTATTACAACAACAACAACAACAACAACAACAACAACAAACACAGCAAATACAACGCAAGCTACACGAACAACAACAACAGCAGCAGCATTCAACCATATTCACCCCAGGGTACGATCTTTTGGTGGCTGCTCACCCGACTCCACAACCCACAGGGCCACCTAGGCGGCGAAATTCGGCTATTCTGAACCAGCAATCCAGTTCTCGCTACAGCTCAATCCCAGAATCAAGCGCTACAATAGGCAGCTCACGCAGCATGTCATTGACTGCCGAGACAGCGCGGCCAATGTCTACTAGCTACGACCGCGATTCTCACCGTTCACAAGCTATGACCTTGTCCGGCCGCATAATTCCTCGACGCCAGGGACCAGACGTCCTGCCCAACACAAACGGCGCTCACAAATCTGCATCCGGGTCCTCAATTGCTCGGGTGTCGTCTTCAACGTCACTCACGTCGTCGTCCCGCGCTTCTGAGTATACAATGGCCCAACGCTCTGCTTCAACTTCTAGCCGCACATCCTTGCAGAGCATGGCATCCCACTCGACGATACTTACAGCCTCGCGCAGGGTGCCGCTTGTGTATCCAGCTATGCTATCGCGCGTGGCGGCTATGCTCCGGGTGCGTGTTCACGTTGGGGTTCGCATCAAAGACGAGCTAACCTACACAGACGGCTTTACGGGAGCTGAGGCCGTCGACTGCATCGCCTACATTATAAAAACTACTGACCGCAATCTGGCCTTGCTGCTCGGCCGTGCCCTGGATGCGCAGAAGTACTTTCACGAGGTGACCTACACACACCGCCTGCGTGATACGCACAACGAAATATACCAGTTTATTGACGATGACAATGCGGCAACAGCGGAGAACGTGCCTGTTAACGGTGTGTTCACGCTACTGACTGACTGCTACTCAGCCACATGCACAAGAGACCAGCTCTGCTACTCCATAGCATGTCCTAGACGGCTGGAACAGCAGGCGCGCCTGAATATGAAACCCCAGGAGATTCTCAAGCGAGCAGAAAGCCGTCTATCAGTCCATGGAGAGGAGGAAAAAGAGCAAAAGCTGTGGATCCATACGGTTTCGAAAGAAGTAGCAGACAGCGTCGACGATAGAGAAAAGAAACGGCAAGAGGTGATATGCGAACTCATTTACACAGAACGCGATTTCGTAAAGGACCTGGAGTATGTGCGAGACTTCTGGATCAAGCCGCTGAAAAAATCTACCATAATCCCGGAAGCTCGCAAAGAAAAGTTTTTGCGTTCCGTGTTTGGGCTAATTCTGGAAGTGCATGCTGTGAATGTGAAGCTCGCGGAAGCGCTAACCAAACGTCAACAGCAGGCTCCTGTAGTGCGGCAGGTTGGCGACATTATGCTTGAGCACGTCCCCAAGTTCGAGCCATTTATTCGATATGGTGCGCAGCAGGTGCAGGCCAAGTTCGACTTTGAGCAAGAAAAAAGCAACAACCCTGCGTTTGCCAAATTTGTGGACGAGACGGAGCGATTAAAAGAATCGCGCAAGTTGGAGTTGAATGGTTATTTGTGTAAGCCCACGACAAGATTGGCTAGATACCCACTGCTTTTAGACGCGCTTCTCAAGGCCACATGTGAATCGAGCCCGGACAAGGAAAACCTCCCTAGGGCACGCACGTTGGTGCGGGAGTTTCTTACCAAGGTTAATCAAGAGAGTGGGGCTGCTGAGAACCGGCTGCAGCTCATGCTTCTCAACAACAGTCTGGTGTTCCGGCCCGGCGAGGAAGTAGATCTCAAACTAACTAGCCCGGAACGCCAGATTATATACAAGGGGTCCTTTAAAAAGCGGACACAGGACAAGGACAATCAGGGAGATGTGCAGTGCTATTTGCTCGACAATAGCTTATTATTTGTACGGTCTAAGACTGTAAACAAGCGTGAGCAGTTGAAGGTTCATCGCAAAGTACGTGCATGCTCTTTTATAGTCACAGGTTACAGTCACTAACATCTATAGCCTATTCCTCTTGAATTGCTCGTCATCTCGGAAACAGATGATGCGTTCAAGTTTACCGGCAAGCAACGCTCGACGTCGCTGATTTCCTCTTCTAAATACACCATGGGCTCCACCAAGTATCCAGTCATGTTCCAGCATTTGGGCAGGCGTGGATACGAGCTGATTCTGTATGCGCCAACCTTCATGGGGCGCAAAAAATGGATTGAGCATATTCTTCACCAGAAAAAGATGTTGGTCGAGAAGTGCAATGTTTATACGCAAAAGGTTCTGATGCGCAATTTCTTCGGCCCCAACAATCGGGTCAACTGCGTTGCGCCATTGGATGGAGGACGCAAGTTGTTGTATGGTACAGACAATGGGCTTTTTATGTCGGACATTAAAGGGGGCACCACGAGCCAGCCGCAGATGATGATCAAAATCTCAACAATAACACAGATCGATGTCATTGAGGAGTACAACACGTTGCTAGCGTTTTCAGACAAGACTCTGTACTCGTGGCCCTTGGATTGCCTAGAGACAGTTGACCCGACCGGTAACGAGCGGAGGGCACGCAAGATCATGAGCCATATCAATTTTTACCGGGTGGGTCTGTGTCTTGGAAGGATCCTGGTGTGCACAGCCAAGTCGGGCACTATGAATTCAACGGTGCGGATACTGGAGCCGTTGGACCCGACCCCACGGGGTAAGCGGCAACCCGCACTGCGCAAGCTTCTTGCGAGCCAGCACGAGGGCGGTCTCAAGGTGTTCAAAGAGTTTACGATACCGTCGGAAATTATTTCCATTTCGTTTTTAACATCCAAGCTCTGCGTGGGGTGCGCCAAAGGGTTCGAGGTAGTGTCGTTGGAGACGTTGGAGACGCAGTCGCTGCTGGATCCCGCGGACACCTCACTAGACTTTGTGATTCGGCGCGAGGCGCTCAAGCCCATGGCGATTTACCGACTGCAGAAGGACTTTTTGCTCAACTACTCTGACTTTTCATTCTTTGTGAACCGGAACGGGTGGAGATCGCGATCTGATTGGCGCATCCACTGGGAAGGCCTGCCGCAAGGGTTTGCGCTGACTTACCCGTACGTGATTGCGTTTGAGCCGAGTTTTGTTGAGATTCGGCACCTCGACACGGCAGAGCTTGTGAAGGTAATTACAGGGGAAAATATCCGGTTTCTACACGAAAACACGCGTGAAATTACTTATGTCTATGAGGACGAGAACGGGTTCGACGTGGTGGTGTCGCTTGATTTCTGGGAAAAGGCCTGACTGTGCTGTAGACCATGTAGATAGACTATATAATTACGAGAATCGCAAGGTAAAGTTGTCTGGACCACAAGCTCCTAATCATACTGGTCACTAGCCGTCCGTCCTGATCTATATCTAGCGCAGTAATACCCGCGTAGGTGCGGTGATTTGAATACGTGGCTTCTGACGGGCCATGTGAATGCCTGGGGCTTTCCCAAAACGGCGCATTCGCAAATTCTATTGCTGCTGCAGCGTTTTTCTCCTTTTTTCAATTTTTTTTGTTTTTTTTTCATCATTTTCTTGGTTCGAACCATAAAACAAATCACAACCTCCCTTTTTCTTCTTCTCTTTCTTTCTTTCCTTCTTTTCTTACCTCTTCTTCTCTTCTCTTCGTCTACTTCTTGTGTCGACTCGGGGCCTCCGCTTTTCTCTTCTCTTCTCTTCTTATTCTCTCCTTTGATACTTGTTCTCTTCGGTCTCTCGTTCCGTCTTTCGCCCTTCGCCCAAATTATCCTTGACTATTTATTAAGCTCCCCGCTATAATCCACAAGCATGGCCTCCCCGTTCGCATTCTCGGTGCCCAGCATCGACCGTCCCTACGGGTTCTACCTGTGGGATATCGTTTCCCACATCAGCAACAAGTTTTTTGGATGGGATCCTAAGTCCTTCCACTTTGCCCAGAATCAGGGACTACCCCTCTCTTCCACTTCCCATGTGCTGGGCGCCATCGCCGCCTACTACGTGGTGGTCTTCGGTGGCCGCGAGATCATGCGGAACTTCCAGCCCGTCAAACTCAACCTGCTTTTCCAGTTGCACAACTTTTTCTTGACCTCCTTGTCTCTGACCTTGTTTCTGCTCCTCGTTGAACAGATCCTGCCTATTGTTGTTCGCCATGGCGTTTTGTATTCTATCTGCAACAACGCTGCTTGGAGCCAGCCCATTGTAGCCGTCTACTACGTTAACTATATTACAAAGTATATTGAGCTGATTGACACTGTATTTTTGGTCCTCAAGAAGAAGCCCTTGACGTTTTTGCACACCTACCACCATGGTGCCACCGCTCTGCTCTGCTATGTCCAGCTCATTGGACACACCAGTGTGTCCTGGGTCCCCATTTCGCTCAATCTGTTTGTTCACGTTATCATGTACTGGTACTACTTTTTGTCTGCCTCTGGTATCCGTGTTTGGTGGAAAGAGTGGGTTACGCGAACCCAGATCATTCAGTTTGTCATTGACCTTGGCTTTGTCTACTTTGCCGCCTACACCTATTTCACCTCGACTTACTGGCCCCATCTTCCCAACATGGGCAGCTGCGCTGGCGAAGAGTACGCTGCCATTTCTGGTTGCTCCATTCTGACCTCATACTTGTTTTTGTTCATCGCTTTCTACGTGCGCGTCTACACCAAGGCAGCATCAAAGAAAGCTGCCTCCAAGAAAGCTGCTGCTGCTGTGGCATCTGGCGCGGGTCCTTCCTCGGGCGTGTCTACCGGCATTTCCGGAACCTCGGTAAAGTCGCGCAAGGCATAAAGCTTTTGAAAAAAAGCGGAAGCTTAGGCGAAATCAAACAGTATACTAGTCAACATGCGGTTCATGTTTATACCCGAAAAGAAGGCGTGGCAATGTCTTTTAGAGGAAGAATGTTAGCAAAAACATAGCTAGCACTATAGGATTCGGAAGAAACTAAGAAAAAAATGTCGGAACAATAATGATTAATAAATAATTAATAATAATAATAGTTACAATTGGCATTCGCCTGTAAGAAAAAAGCCGCAGCGAAAAAAGCGTCAGCCGTGTGTCTTTCTTTTATTGTATTACCGTATCTAAGTTCTACGGCGTTTAGACGCGGCTGATTAGTGCTCGTAATGGGCTTATAGTGATAATTTCATATTCTTTTGCTTGAGTCTGCTTGGACTCTGCATGGACTTTACCTAGCGTCACCTAGTAGCAAGCTAGCGCAGTACAGCACAGTAGACTAGACCAACAAACGTACCTGGATATCGGAGGTCTACAAAAACAGATTGTGCGCGGACAAACTGTAGCTCCTTACCACCTTCCGTTGAACGATTCGTTCGTTTGCCCGTTCGTTCTGTGCTGTGAACAATTCTACGTGCTGTGCTGTCGATCGTTACACCTGTATGTAGATTCTTAAAACAGCGGGTGGACAATAATCGCCGGGCAGTGTATTGACTTGGCCAGATTCACAGCGTGATTGTGGGAGAGTCCTAAACCAGTTTAGACTACATGCCGGCTAGATGCTCTATTGGGAGGGCCGATAGCTATGTAGACGAGCATCATTTTATAGCTGCCCTAGGGTGTCAGGTTCATATATCTGTAGGCATACTGGGATGGCCGCTTACGGTAGATCAGCCGTGCCATAGCAAGTTGAGCACTTCAGACCTCGAATTTTAACAGCTTTTAAATTCACTAACGTCAAGAACGATGTTTGATCAAAGGAGACATTGTAGTTTAGCGATATGGGGCCATCAAGCCATGTGCGCATGTATGTAGACGGCTGTCTATTGGCTGATATTGCAGCAGACTTCCACAGCGGGAGTCCACCACTGTTGCAGCGAGACCAGCGTAGCTACCACGGACCTCAGGTGTAGCTGCGTAGACGACTCTCAGCTATTTTGTCAGTGTTTATAGCGATATCTAACTCCGCCAAAGTAAATCTACTCGGCACGTGATGTACTAGCTTTTTTATATATTTTTTATTTTTGTTCTCAATTCCAAGCCACCTAAGACTAGGCTTGATTTTCTTAATTATTTTTGTTTTTTTATTCTTCTTTTTTAACTCTTCTCTAACCTCTTTTCTGATTCTGCTTTTCAGTCTTTTCTTTCAAACTAGTTTGGCCACGTTTCACCTACTAGAACGTTTGCTAGGCCTTAAGCTTGTCTGACCGTCAAAAAAGCCTTGTTGTGTCACACGCGTTCAAGGAAGCGGTTGCCGGAACCTCCGTGCTGGGCCTACTCGCTTTATTAACTTTTTTTTTCAAAAAGTACACGGCTGCATTTTGCATCTCAACCGCCTACTGGCCACCACCTTCTGGCTTCATCAAAGAAACCCCTAGAGAATCGAGCACTGGACGCTACAATCTACTCAGCTATCCAATTATTGCAATAGCAATAACTGCATATCATGACCACACTGATTCAGCCTCGAATGTTGCCTAAATCGTCTAAAACCGACTCCAATCCTGAGCCAGAGCCTGTGCATGAGTCTGACTCCGCTACCAGCTCTGCCCGACTCTCTCTACCGCAGTCAACTCTTGACTCCAAGGACTTGAAGGACTCTAAAACATACAAACATGCTAGAAACGCGTCCGACTCTGCCGCTGCCGCGTCTCCCAAGCGCAAGCTTTCTGGCCTCGATACGTTGTCACTGGCCGCCACTGCTGCGCTGGACGAACGCGGTGTGCCAACATCACGGTCAACGACTGCTTCCTCAGGCCTTAACGCTATTTCGGGTATTGGTTCTGGTTCAGCAGCCTCATTGGCTTTCGCGAGCACTACCTCCGATTTGGCAAGTTTTGTGGTGCGCACGGCTGGAACTGGCAAAAATCATGACAGAACTAGACCCCCACTTCCTACCAGCGGTACTGACTCGTCATCGCCAGAGTATGCAGATATGAGCAAACGAAACAAAATGGATGGGCCGGACAGATCGCCCCTGGCGCTTCTTAGTGATGAGGCAGCTGCCGCTGAGTCGGCATCTTATTCGCACTTGCAAGCACCGGCGCGTGCCAATGAAAACAAGCACAAGGAGTATCTTGATCGGAGTACACGAGCCAATTCAAATACATCTGCTACTACTGCTAGCAAAAGCTCTACGCCCAGTCCACCGGCGACTTCAGTGCTACCAAACCTGGCTCAGATTTTGACAAGCAACGCGGCAGGCTCGCAAGACCACTCACACCACAGGTGGACGTATCAGAATCACTCCTCTCAGCTGGGTACGGCTGCGTCATCGTCTGAGACAAGCGAGTCGCAACCAGCCATCCACCCTCAACTAGCTGCTATGTCTGCCAACTCGGCAGTTACTGCCAGTCAACCCGATGTCAGCGCGGCTGGTGGTACATTTCCGTCCTCGCCCATGAGCATTGCCAGTTTAATGACTCCGCATCAGCGCCCGGCTCTCGTATCAGGAACAACTTCAAAATGGGCCATTGATCAGGAAGGTGGTCCCACAGCCATGAGCCCTAACGGAAACATGAACTCAAACGGAAAACGCGAACTCAAGGTAGAGGATGCATTTGGCCTTAGAGAATACCACAGCAACAACCACACACAGCACCATTTTCATTACGGTACTCGGAATAGCAATATCAATATACATCCCTCTCTGGGTTCTGGCGCAGCCGTGCCTAGCACCGCAACAGAGTCAGAACCAACATTGGCATCTACGCCTACGTCTGCGCCACGCAAAAAACGGCAGTGCGTAGAGTGTCAAGGGTGGTTCAGCAATTTGGCCACGCACCGATCGACACATCTGACCGACACGTCGCGGCCGCACATGTGCCATGCGTGCAACCGGGGGTTTGCGAGGCCGAACGATCTGTTTAGGCACATCAAGTCGCATCGTGGGGAAGCCCCATTCCGGTGTCCATTTTTTATTTCGCCAGCCGGGGCTACTGGTAGTGAAAATGGGGCTAGCGAAGATGGAGCGAGCGACGGAGATGAAAGCTCAGGCCATAAGGGGAAGGAGAACGATAAGGATAAATCAGGGGTTGTGGGGAATAATGGAAAGCTCGATGGCAAGAACGAAGGCCGCGGCTTTGAAAACTTTAGCACAAACCCATTAGCAACTTCACCAATAACAACAGGAGCAGGAGTGGCGCGCACAGCTCGATTGCCCGGTCTAAATACCGCTGGAACCGCCAGTGCTGCTGCTGCCGCCGCCTTATCCATTCCTGGGGAGCCGGTGTGCCACCAAAACGGCGGGTTCAGTCGATGCGACACTTACAAGAACCACTTAAAGGCTATGCATTTTGAGTACCCTGCGGGCACGAAGAAAAGAGAACGAGTAGGCGTAAAGGGTAAATGCAAAGGGTGTGGGATTGTATTTGAAAATTCGGAAGTGTGGATCTCGAGCCATGTGGAGAGTGGAGAGTGTGTGGAGATAAGAAGAGTGCGGGAAGTTCGAAGGGGACGCGGATAGTGTGCTTGGGTGTGTAGTAAGACTTGATGAAAATCCTAGACTTTCCATAGTTAGATTTAGTCAAGGCATGCGCAGGAGAATTTATATTTATTGAAAAAAAAAAAGAGTCTATATGCTGTTTACTATACTTGACGTGTGTTGTTTTTTCATGATTTTTCTGTTTTATTCATGCATGTGGGAATGAAGCCTTCATGAGACCATTTCGTGTGTATGTTCATGTTTATATCGTATAGCGGTATGTCTCTACGTCTGTATTATTTTTTATATCTATGATTTGAATCTATGTGTGGTGCGTGTATATATATATATATAGTGCACAAGATCGTTTAGCGTTTTGCAAAAAGGACACATATCAGTTAGACACAAATGAACACGTATCTACACTATTAAGTGCCCGGAGATTGAGCTCGTTTTGTCACAATTGAGAGGTTATTGAGAGACGAAAAGAACAAGGGAAGAGACTTGAGTAGGCATGAAATGCATGGAAAAGTTGTTGCTGGAGAGAGAAAGGGAGAGTGTGAAGCAAACACAAAAACAAGTTATTCCAAGTAGGTATGAAGACGTTGCAAAATAATAGGATCTAATTTGCATTTGAACTTATCAGATGAGTTCACCAGACGAACTCTGAACTTTTAGTACCAAATGACAGTGAAATAAGCGTGCTATAAGATATGAATAGTAATAAAGCCTTGAATAGCAAGGTTTAGACAGAAAGCGATACGGACATGTAAAGTATATACTATACACTCATGAAGTAAAAAGAGACTTACCTTCGACCTCTCAACAATTGGCAAGTCTACTGGTCCGTAAAATATGACTAGTGCTTTGGTATTGAAAGAAAATGTTGATTTGTTGCTGCTTGCTTTATTGGACTTCGTTTACTAGCACCAGTTATTACAATTCATTTAACGCACTTGGCTCTAATTACATGGAAGTATAGCGCTGAGCAAATGTTGAGTGCGTGTAATAGTAGAAACACGATTAGATGAAAAACACCAGAAAATATATATAAAAAAAATAAGAATAAAAAATAAGACGCAATCAGATATGAAAATGTTTATTTTACTTTGTTTTTCAGTATTACTACTCTGCAATTGCTTGTCCTTGATTTTGAAAGTTTTAAATGAAGAGCTAGTTAGGAAATACACAAGTTCAGTTAAGTATTGACGTCTATTGTACTTTCTTGGGTTTTAGCTGATTCTAAAAGTTAAGCAGTATTCTCTTTTTGCGAAAGAATCTGACTATATTCAGAAAAACGTTGCCTTTGTATATTTCACTCTCTTCAATTATCTCATTGTCATCACTTTCCTATGAATAATTCTGTTGTTGTTTTTGATGGCCCAGCCAGCTGATTAAAATGTACTGCACACTTTATAGCTATTTACAAGCCAAGATGTTCATTCGCCTACCTTTAACTACTTTCAAATTTGTATATACGGTCTTAGCTATGATTGATATTGACTGCTCCCTGCAATTTTTGTACTAAGCTCATGAGATATTCTTTACACTACATTTTTACCAACTATAAGCTCTTCTGTGACATGAGAGCTGCATTATCAATAGCTAGGTCTTACAGAAAATTAATCTTCTACTACATACCGGTATATTACATTGCGTACCTTAGCAAATAATGGTTGTATGAGCTTATTCCAAGTTAGTTTTTTGCGTCAAACGTCCATAGGAGTCAGTCTCTACTACATACATAAGAAAGGAAAAACATTATTCCATGTAATAGGAGATTGATTCAATTGGAAGCATTTCTCTTTTTTGTTTTGAGGAACTCAATACACAGTTACATACAAGTACACCAATGGTTTTTTTTTCTGGATACGAGTGTAAAAAGTGGAGTTGTGCTTTCTCGCCATACACTACCTCAAGATTCAAATCCATCACGTATATTTCATGGAAATCTAGAAGATAACTAAATGCCATATTCCTAATGACGAACGGAGATATACTTGCTACGATGTGGTCCTAGTTCAAACTTTCTGTGGGTTTTTGGCGTACATCAATCCGACGAGCATCTCAGTGATACACAGAGGCCGCACAACTTCGTTAAATGATCTAGGCTTTGAAGATGCATGTGAAATAACAAATCTACAAATGAATGGTTGTTACATAAAGAGAATCTCAAGTAGATGTAAAACGCATGTGATAAAAAAGAAAACTGAGAGCGAACGCGAGCAGATGCCTTACAGGGCACAAAAAGCTGCAAATAAAAGTGATTCATATTGAATCAATAGAAATGTAGCTAGAAATTTGCATTCCCTTCAACATGTTAGTGTTATTGGTGTGAGGTTGGTATCCCTCAGAGACAAAAATGAATGAATGAATGAATGAATGGTTTGCATTGACGGTTTGAAAAATTATGTAGATATACAAATAGTAAAAGCAACTTATAGATAGAAAGTAAATAGTTCTCCCCAGATCTGCATCAAATGCATCAACGACGTTATATTTCATTCTTCAAGGATGGGCAAAGATGCCATCTATTTGCATTATATTATTATACATCAGTTTATTGTCCTGGCTAATTATGGAGACCACCCTGTCGGTAGTAACTATTAGACGCGTATAGAAGAAGACATGGTTCTTTGCTTGTCTGATACAGACTTGGTTTCTGGGCGAAGTATTTCGCTCTTGCTTTTGCGTTCGTGTGCGGTGATGGTGTTGGAATCCTCCCTGCTTTGGCAAAGGCT
>JAJMAH010000126.1:0-18074 GCA_030564925.1 Geotrichum aggregatum | reverse complement strand
CTTCAAGGATGGCTTATGCCAAAATTCATGTTACCACAAGTCAAACCCCGAATCACTCTTGAGAAATCTCCTCCGAACCAGACAAGTCCAGTCAAAAGTGCCCGCGTTAAAAAAACCTATCCAAAGGTGCAAAAAAGCCGCGAAAATACACATAAAAACAGAGCCGAGTTTTGCAGGCAAAAGTATCAAACACATTTTGTCAGGATCCAATCATTTATTTACATTCAGAAACTACGGCCTCTTTAGCTTAGTGGTAGAGCGTTGCACTTGTATATTACTAGTGAAGTGTACTGGAATGCAAAGGTCACTGGTTCAATTCCAGTAGGAGGCAGTTTCTTTTTTCTCATCTTTTTCCAATTCTAAAAATCGTTGAGTTACTCAGTTAGTAGACCCAGTTAACTAGAAAAAAAATACAATTGTAATGGTGAATGCGGAGCGCGTTGAAGAGGAGTTGGGAGGTTGATTCTACGGTGCTTGTAGAGTTTGAAACTAATTGTGTTTTGATAGTTGCAGACTTATAACTGGTTTAGTTCATTGATTATTTTTATTTCAATAACCGAGATGAATCAAAAAAAAAAAAAAAAATTTGATATAACTGAACAAAATAGTCATTGATATGATGAAATTGAATCAATTTAAGCCAGCCAAAATATCTTATAGGCGGTACCTCCCAGCATTGACCAACAAAAAAAAAAAAAACTCACTTGCAATTGCAAAAGTGACTACTTCGTTAACTGAACCACATACACGATCATGGGCTAGCCGAGAAGCAGCAGCTCAAAAGCGATGAAGCGCTGTCTTAAAACTCAACCAATCTGTATTCGGAAAACCGACTATATCAAAACTTTCCTTATCTCGATATATATTTCAGGGTAGTGAGTGAATCCATGGGTTCTCCCGAATATATGTGAAAAAAACAATTTAGCCGTATGTCTAGAAGGAGTCCCGTGTTTCAGTTTTATTTTGCAAATAAATTTGTACCTGAATATGCCTTTGGAGACTGTACGATGAAATTTCTTCTAGGGGCGGGAGCCGTCTGGTAAACTATTCTTTACTTCTGATTGAATGTTGATATATAACTAGACTACTAATAATCATAAACAGTTGACCTCTTACCTCGTTAGATGACAAGAACGTACAACAGAATTCAGAATTTTAAACTTGATAATGGAAACGAGTTATGAAGCATTCATCTTGGGTTTATTGGATTTCATCTATAGTTATGGAGGCTTTTTTATACATTTGAATACTTGGTTTTAAGAGATTCATGGCCACGTCTTTTCAGATTCAAAACGCAAATGCAAATGCAAATTACAGATACACATTTTGACGTTGATTTCTATTCTGATAGAACGACAGAAAGCCAGGCAGGAAATACAGGAACAAGATTTCTATGTATTGCTAAACCCATTTTGTTCTTTTTTGTTTAGTCTATTCCCCCTGGTATTCTGGCCAGAACCAGTTTTGATAATACTTTTGTCTTCAGTTCAAATCCTTTACTATTTAGAGTAATGCAAAATGAACATGAAATCATATTTTTGGTCTCGATGTTCCATGTTCCATTTTCCATATCCCATATTCCCATAGCATTTTGTTACCAGTATCATCAAGCTCAGGTACTAGTTACTGGCACTAATACTGGTAGAAAGAAAAACGAAACAAAACAGAACAGAACAAAACAGAACCAAAGAAAAGAAGAAAAAAACACAAGTGAGACCGCTCGTTTCTGGTTTAATCTCTAGAAGTTTTTTACTTGGATTTCCATTTCTCAAGTATTTTCATTCTTGTTTCTTCTTCGCGATCATGAAACCTATCTTGTACATGTGCCACGGCTGAAAAGTTCAGAGTCCATGTATTTTTTTTTTTCATGTTACCGTTCTTCGTTCTCAGTCTGCAACTACTGGTTTATATTCATCTGCATCACACCAAGAAATACTCAAGTATTAATCCTGTAGGACTAACACAAAAGCTGTAAAAACATATACTACTAGTCTCTATAATACTGTTTATAACATGCTAGTGACCTTTTATTTTTGCTCTTTGCTTTTTGTTAGGTCCGAATGAAATAGGACCCAGGAAACATGCGGGACAAGTTGGATACATTTTTGGGGGGATAGTTTGTACTAGCTTAGTAGAATTGCTGATAGCTCCCACGAAGGAATTGAACCTGGACTGCGTCTAGCGTTTCTTTAACATACTGGCAGAAGAGGTCAAAGAAGACGAAATTTACAGGAAACGAGTTATCACAAGTCACAATCAACGGAAGACTGTCATTAAAAGTACTTGGAACAACTGCCCCTTACTTCATTTCACAATCATGCACACACTCTCATCGATGCTCTTTACAAAACCACTTTTGTTGTTTTTATACTGACTGTTTATTCAATAATCAAAAGTTCCTGTATATATATATAGATATCTTTAGTAAACGTCACTCCCTCATACTGCACCGACATAAACTCACACTCACTCACTTACACACGCACACCCTTACTGGTGAGAAGCGGGGTGCTGAGATTGAGCCATGTGCGGGTGTTGAGGGTTCAAATAGCTCGGTTGCTGCTGCTGCTGTGTTTGCGCACTTGGCATGCCGTACGGATACGAACCAGCCTGTTCAGGTGGCATGTATGACATTCCCTGCTGAAGCGGGACCTGTGAAACCTGCTGAGGCCCTCTGGCAAGAGGTTGCTGCTGGTTGGGAATACCCATGTGCTGTTGCTGTTGATGAGCCTGCTGTTGCTGCTGCTGTTGTAGTTGCGGGGGGAGGTGGTCTTCTGGGCCAGCCCCACCAGCCACATGCCCATTTGAGTTCACCGGAGACGGAATGGTGGGTTCTTCGGGTGCATTCAAGCAAGCCTGAATGAGGTTTTTGCCCTCCGGTTTGGTCACGAGAGGCTGAAGTTTTGGGGTCGTGAAAGTGTAGACCAGGCCCGTTTCGGAGACAACCAGCAGCAGCACCTGGGTACCCGTTAGCACGCTAAGCTCGTACGCTTTTTTCATGATCCCGGCCTTGCGCTTGGAAAAGGTAATGTGGCGGCGCGACTTGTCAGGAATAAATTTGATTTCTATTTTGCGGCGCTCGCGCCCAGACTTGCGCTCGTCGTCGTCTTCTTCCTCGTCGTCCTGGCGCTTGATGGGGATGCCGAGTTGCTGATGGTCGAGGTCGCCAGAAGGCGCGTCCAGAGGGTCAGACATTGAGATAATAGTGGTGGTACAAAAAGTTGCTACAAGGCTGGAAGTGGTAAGTTTCGCGCAGTGTTCGTGAGACGTTCGTGAGACCTTCAGACGAGACACAGACAGCTTTAGGCTTGTTCTTGCAGAAAGCAGAAAAGAGGTTGAGCTTTGTTGGTGACGCTGTCTGTTCTGGGAAAGTTTCTAGTTCGAAAAGGAAATAAAATGGGTAAAAAAGAATTAAAATTAATTAAGCAGAGCAAATACAGGCGCGCAGGTGAAGCAGTTGGCCTAGAGGGGGATAAGAGGGTCTGCTGGGAGCGTTTAAGCTGCTAGATTCGTAGCTGAGCGAAATGTCAAGTTCGTCAAGTCCTAAATGGTGATTTGGAATCTGATGAAATTGAAGGCAATGTTGGATTTCTCTGAATTATTCGATTTATTTGATTTATTTGATTTATTTGATTTATTCGTTTTATTCAATTTATTCATTTTATTCATTTTATTTATTTCGAACCAACAATCGATGGCTACAGCAAAAAAAAAAAAAAAAGATGAAAAAGAAAATATACGCGTAATTACCAGTCCACCATGTTACATCTCAGTACACGTTACTGTGAAAACTGGTAGCATAGGTAACGCACTAAAACACAACAAGAGCAACGTTGTTTGTTCGCCGCAGTTATGGGGAAAATGCACAACAGAAGGCGTGTTGTTATGGAAGACACAACAATAACAGGTGACATGTGGGCAATTGGACAGGCTCAACAGACAAAGAAAGTGCTGACATGGTTGCTGTTGTTGTTGTTAATGAAATTGTTACAGGCAACTCGTAGTGAAGGCCATTATGATGGTGCTAGTGGTGATGGTGATATTGGCGGTGATGCTTAATATTTTTCTCTTCTGCTCGCGATATCGTGATCAGTAAGCCAACATCTTGAGAAGCTGCTGATTATGATATCATGGAACGCACGTACTACACTATAGAGTTTAGACTACACCCATACTACCGTAACCATGGCCATACCTACAAGCAGGTAATTTACTTCTCATCATTTACTTGCAAGCTCAACCCTAACAAGATGTGGCCGCAAAATCCATGTTTACCGTGTTTACCATTAACACTAGTTCACGGCAGTTGACTATGCCCTGTCTTTAACCAGCAGTCCACCACTTTAATTACTTCCACCACATATTTTTCATGTATCTTGCAAGTTGCTACAGTTACCATGCGATGACAGTAACACTGTGCCTGCTATTGCTGCTACAGTGCTTCGTGTAGCGTTGCTACGGAAACAAGTGCTTTGGGTTGCGTAAAGAATGCAATGTCATGCATATCATGCCTAAACGTCATTAATGCTAATAAGCGCTGATAAGTGATGTGTAATGGTTTGTAATGCTTATAGATTGATTTGCTATGCAAGCCGTGCAAGCCATTCAAATGTCGCTGAGCGGTTGAGCGGCTGATATGGCCGTTCCTCGACTCTTTCAGCCCAGATATACGCTCTAACAGGACCCTTCATCTAATCGTGCCTTGGTTTGCCCTGAATTCAATTTTTATTAATTAGACTATACATTGCATTATTAGAAATATCAAGTGGTAGCGCTCAAATTGACCTGGTTTTGTTTCTTGTGTCGTGTGAGCTCAATAGCAGTTGCAGCGTGTGTGTGTGTGTGTGTGTGTGTGTGTTTGTTTGTGTGCTCGCACAAATTAGTATTCGACAGATTTCTTCTTTCTGTCAACAATCTGCTTTCTGATAGTCAGGGCTACAAGGCCGAGGAAGACTACAAAAAGAATGCAGAAAACGAGAATGACTCCGCGAGGCAACATGTTGTATTATTAGAGGTAGGAGGAGTGGGTGGTTGCTAGGTGGTTGTGTATGGGTTTAGAAAATCTATTTGGATCTTAGTTAGTTTGAAATCCTTAGATTTAGAGTTGGAAAAAGAGTTTAAGGTTTGATAGAGAGAAAAGCAGCCATCTGGCAGGCAAGTCTAGTATAGGTATCTGCAGAGGCATTTTGCAATAGGTGCCTCTCGGAGCTTCTTGGCCGCACCTGACTAGTTTGGCTGCACATGGAAATTATGTGGAATGCCCTTGCAGTGAACTTTCAGTTGTTGCAGTCGTTGCAGCCGTCGCAGCTGTTGGCGGCCGTTAGCAGCCATTAGCAGCCATCCGAAATAAATCTAGACAAGACGAGCAAGAAGCCATGTAGCAGCACCCGTAGCAGCAACTGAAGTAGCAGCAACAACGGTTTCCGAGCAGGAGAAGGAACAGCAACAGAAAACAACTTACCAACAAGAACTCAAGACGATGGAACGTATTGTCTAGGCTAAAAAGAGAAGAAGGGACTAGCTAGATATAGGGAAGAAAGGAAGAAGTAAGAAGGAAGAAGGAAAGAAAGAAAGAAAGAAAGAAAGAAAGAAAGAATTGAAAAAGGGAAAACTAAAAGAAAAAGAAGAAAAGAGTTCAGCGCGAATTTATACCAGTAAGGAAATGTAGTCTATTATTCTCCCCCCATAGATATGGTCGACGTCCTAGAGTATGCCGCATGGAATAAATACCGATGAATTATCTCAAAAAAAGGCTTAGAAACGTAAGAAATGCAGGGAATTTGGGTAATGCGTGAAATAATTTTACCATCTAATTAACCTTATTGAAAGTTTGAGAAGACATCTACGGACCGAAATTCCGAGTACCATTGGTGACTGAAATGTGAAATTCCAAAGATATCATAGGCTAGGGCCGAGTTACTACCGGTGCTGCCAAAAAAATTTCTACAGCTTCGTCGAGACAGAGATGTTGATTCATAGACTACATTGCACGAACTAATAGAAATATCGTTCATGATATGGCACAAACATGACACAAAAAGTAGCAAGAACAGATTGTGAAGGTCAATGGCATAAAGAAACGTCGAATTCTTGAGCTCTTGTCATGTCGTCAGCGTATTGGCCTTGATTTCTGGTGAGCAGTTGCAGGCAGTGGCAGTTATTGACTCACCTACAATATCATGTAAAGCAATCCTGACAAATTTTTTTTTTTTGGACTCTTGTATGACGTCGACCTGCGTGCTTGCTAGAGCAGTATCTCTTTAAAAGCTTTTTATTTTGAATGGCCATAGAGTATTGGTCTTGATGTATTGATATTCGACTTGTCAACACCTTTCTGTGACCCTCAAGAAAGCTGTTCGTTTTGTAATTGCGCTACAGGAGGTTGAGATTTTTATCCTCTTTCCGCCGTGCTATGGGCCTCAGTGCTGGTCGTATATGAAATGCTTTTTCTTACTCGTCTGTTTTGACCGACGAACCACTGGTTCAGCGTTGGCCCTTTCGGCAAAATCGATTTCCATAATGCATGCCACTGCTAGTATAGCTAAAATCCCATGATTGTGTGTGTTCACCATCTGTTGGCGCTAATAATTTTTTTTTAATTGATATTTGATCCATACTTTCGAGGTATCACAACCACGCTTCACGTTAGCTCATGTGCTCTCCTAAAAGAATGTCATGCTCATTTGAATCTACTGTATGCCTCACGCTGATCAACATTCAAGCGGGCTTTTTCGATTCCCTAACGCTTCAACTTGGTTTTGTACACTGCGTGGTATACATGTCCAATTTACCGTGCCCACGTAAGCGCCGATTTTGCCGATATGTACGGCTGACATGGCAAGGCCTTTCAAGATATAGTTTACACGTGACATGCAACCTAAAAGCTGCAAAAGCTGGCCTCGATATGGCGCTTACAAATGAAATGTGTTGTCATAACGACACAAAGTAAACAAGACGGCGACGTCGTTGGCCCACCCTATGCAATATAGTCTGGCCAAGAGTTTGGACTGCCGGGGGATTCAGCTGAACTCTGAGCTCGATGTTAGTGGTCTGGCGAGTTCTAGTAACGGAGGAATTTGCTCTGGGGCACATGGTCAACTTGTTCCGCAAGTCTCTGCACCACATTTATTTACATGTAAAATATCTGTACGCAACACTCCCAACGTGCTCTTGTTATTTTCCAAGCTTGCTCTTTTGTTTTTTGTTTTTGTTTTTGTTTTTGTTTTTGTTTTTGCTTGTTATTTCTCTCCACAACCCGCACACCACACCTTCTTCCATTATCGCCAGTTTTCAGTCTAATCCCACTGAATCCCATCGCGAATCCTACCGTATTTCTTTTTCAAACCGACCAGTTTTTAAAATTGGCCTTCAACTGATACTAGGACACTCTATCTATTCTGGTCTTTTTTAAACCCCCCTTTTGTGTATTTTCTTGGTTCTTTTTTGAATTTGGGAAATCTGATTCTTTTTTGACGCGTCTCACACGAAGCAATACACAAGCCTTAACGCACCAACGGTCAGACTGCAACGCGTCCTGCCCAACTTATATTTTTTGGTTTTTTTTTTGACTTTACACCGTCTTGGATCCCTGGTATAGACATTATTACTTGAAACGACTTTCACACCCCACTTATCACAAATTTCTAAAGAACACACGCGCCGAATAGCAAACACAACATGTCTCGATCACGTCTCGCTGCTCTCCGCAAAAGCGACCTGCAAGACTTGGCCGGCTCGTTCAATTTGAGCCCTATTGGCCGTAAAAAGGATCTTGAAGACCGTCTTCTTGAGTTTCTTAAACTAAACGAGCCTACACTTAGCACCCACGAACAGTACACCAACTTCTATCCGTCACCCCGCAAGAAGTCGCCATTCAATGCCACGACTGCTACTGCTATCACTAGTTCTACTACCACTTTCACGCCTATTGCGCACGGCGCCAATTCTACTGACGCGTCGTTCTCTAATAAATTGGCTCAAACCCCTCCTTTGAAATTGGAGAATGGAAATGGAAGCGCTTTGTTTGGGTCTGCGTTACAACCCTCAGCAAGCTCGCGCAGCTCTGTTTCGTCGGCTTCGGGGTCGCTACCGGGGTCTCCTGATAATGGCCGTCGCGTATCTAGACGGCTAAGTGAGAAAGAGCCCATTAGAATTGATGACGAAGAGGAAGAGGACTCGTCTGACGACAACAGCAGCAATAGCGAAAACGAAACAAGCCGTACCAGGAAAATCACTGAAATGGTGACTGACGCGGCTGCCTGGCCCCACCGCGTTTCGCAGAATCTAGTCCTCACGGGCGCAAACACGTTCACGTCGTCTATCAAGTCTCTGGCGTCGTCTGCGTCCGAGGCCACGAAACGGGGAGCCGCCAGCACGCAGAAGGCAGTTGTAGGAACCACGGTTGCGACCAACACGGCGGTTCAATCCACCCTATCGAGTGTTTTCTTTGTCAACACAGCGACGGCCCTGGTAGAGTTTGCTGTGCTGGTGTATGCCTTGTATAAGCAGGCTGCTGGGGTGCTGCATATCTATACAGTGGATAATGGGACACCTTTGACAGAGTTTGTGGAGCTTCCTGTTTCGGTTCTGTTGGTGCAGCTTGTGACGTCGAGCAAGTTGTTTTGGAACCCTGTGGGTGTGTGGTTTTTGGGATTGGTGGTTGGCCCTCTTTTGGTATCTTATTACATTAACTTCCGAGGTAGTCGTCGCCATGCTGCTATTGCTGCTGCTGGACAGGGAACGACTACAGACCCGCTGGTCTACAATCTGGTCCGAATCCTGGCTGTCTATTTCTTGACAGACCATCCAGACTTGCTGGCTCACTCGGCCCATGTATTGAGTTTACTGGGGAGGTTGCCTTATATTGGAGGAAGCGTGGGCATTCTTCTGTCACTGTATGATGCTGTGGTGAGTGTCTAGTTGAGATGACTTTTATTTTATTTTTATTTTTATTTTTATCTTTATTTTTTCTTTTCTTCTATTCAATACTTCTTCTCTTCTTTCGAGTCTTTCTTTCCCTATGATTCTCTACTATGAAGTCTTCTTTTGATTTTATTCTTCCATCTTCTATCTTTTACTTATTTTTTTTTCTCTACCATTTTGATTCTTTTAACGGTACTATTTTTTTTATCTTTATCTTTTTTTCATTTTATTTTTTATTTCTTATTTCTTATTCTACAATTCAATGAAATGATTCCTATTCTACAGCCTCTCTGAAATTCAAGCTCAAAATTTTCTACAATTTATAGTCATGTTCATATTTCACGGCCAGTCAAAACCCATCCATCTTGGTTACAACTATGCACTTGATCTAACTGTAGTCTACGGGCACTTAAAATTAATACTTCACAGCAAACAACTCTTTTCGACTTTTTAAAATTCTACTTATATATAACAAAAGTGAGATTTTACTTTTATAAAGGCGCGCGTTACTCGTACACTTAAGCGCCCTTGGGAGCCTCCTTGTAAGAAATGGCAGCCTCTTCACCCATGGCAGAAATGATGGTAACGAGCAAATCCTTTCCATCGTCAAAGTCAGACTGGATCTTGTCACCAAGCTCTCCATCAGGGACCTTAACGTCATCCTTGAGGGTACCGTCGCTGGTCATGAGGTTGAAGAAACCATCATCAATGTCAATGAGCTGGTACTCGTTACGGGAGACGTTAGGGACCTCCATGTTGTGGGTAGAAGGAGAGAGATCCTCAAGCTTCTTCTGAGTGAAAATGTCAATGGCGACAAGATGAACCTTGGCGTGACCGTGCTTTCCAGTCTTGGAGGTGGACATGTCGACAATCTTGCAAGGGCGGCCCTTGATTACGACGAAACCACTCTTGCGGAGAGCAGAACACTGGATGGGGTAGGTGAGGGAGGCACCGGCAGATGCGGTCTCAAAGGAGTGCTGTAATCATTGTTAATAACGATCAATCAATCAATAAATGGGCGAAATCAAAAAAAAAAGTTGACCAAAAGGCTAGAACGAAATGGAAGAAAAAAGTTTAAAATTTTTTTTCCATCTTGCCAACGTAGCAAGCCACGCAGGTGGACGTGTGGGAGAAACTACCTCGAGGTCCGTTAAGCAAATGATAAATACTTACATCTTCTTCAGCCATTTTGAAAATTAGTTTCTGGGTGAGTTGTGTGAGTAGGGTGGCGGATGAGAATAAATAAGATGAGGGAGAGAAGAAGAAGAAGGAAAAGAAGAAGAAAAAAAGAGGGAAGGAAAAGAAAAAAGGAAGAAAAAAAAGAATAAAAACTTTCAGTTTCTCGAGAGGGGTGCAAGTCACAAGTGGTAAAGCTTAATTTAGGTAGTTCATTTAACGTCAAAACTAAATCTCGACTGCGCTGAGGCTGATCCATTTACTTTCAGCATCGAGAAAATAGCTTTCAATTGAAGCCAGAGTCGTATGAACAGACAATGATGATTGAATGACATGTTAGCTTCAACGACTTAAGGCGTGGCAGCCCAAAGTCAAAGGCAGGCTCAAGGCTTTTCAAGAACAGCTCGACCCGGATCAAGACCTGGGAATCCGCTTTGGTTCAGATAAACTGCACCAATTGAATCCAAATAATATCAAACAGGCACCACTTGCTCTTTCTACTTCACGTTTGCTACTCTGCTTAGTAGTGCCTACGGGACTCTCCGACAGGCCGACATCTCGACGTCTCAATATCTCGACAGTTCAATTACTTCCCTCTTGTCTACTGGTACCTCAAGTTCGATTCTTTAAATTCCTTAATGGCATGCTTAATGCCATCTGTACGGTAATCTACCGAGAGCCGGCCTACTGAGCTGCACATTTCAGTCTACTGTAGGCTCTCCGTCCCAGTACAGCTACCCTGCTTTTTTTGTGCTCGCATTAAAGATAGTGATAAATTAACTATTAATTGCGATAAAGCTACATTTTTTCAGGATCAAATATATAGATGGAGTAGCTTCGCCTGGCACTCTACGCGCGCTGTTCTGGAATCTCCGGGATCTCAGGCAGCCTGTGCTTGGGCGGCGACGGCGACGATGGTGGCGACAGTACATGCCATCTAGGTACACTGTTACCTGGAGGCGACAAGCTTGCCAGACTTGCCAAGCTCGCGTTTGCATAGGCATCAGCATCGTCACTGAACCCGCCCGCCATAGATGACGACAAACTACTGGACGATGTAGTAATGTCCGACATGAGCGACGGCAGACTGTGGCACGTGAGAAACGTCTCCAATGGCGGCAGCTGCTGGTGTGGATGTGGGAGTATGTGGTGCGCATGCGAGTGTGTAGGTTGTGGGTGTGAGTGCGAGTGTGGAGACATTTCGGGAGACTTGACGCTTCGAGGAGTTACTGCAACTGTCAACTCGCTCAACTCATCATTGCCGTACAGTCGGTCGCTACTTGAACTGTGGTAGTGGCCTAGAATAAGACCTAGCTTGCTAGATTTCTTGCTTGACGGTTTGCGTGAGCTGGGAGAAGATGCGGACGAAGACGAGGACACTGTTGAAACCGTTGGTCCAAACACTGATCCAAATGGAGACGGAGACATTGGTGTAGAGACCGATATGGGACTTGAAAGTGCCGTTGTGGGCGAGCTTCCGCCTGGAGCACCAGCGTATTGAAATGAAGATGGAGGAGCCATATCTAGCGGCGGCGTAACATTGGCCGTAAAGAACTTTGCGCGGCCCGGGACTTGAGACGAAGCATTCTTGGACGTGTTCTCTTGCAGAGGCTTTGGGTTGATTTGAGCAGATTGCGAGATTGAGGCGATTTGGGCAGTCTGCGTGCGTGGAATGGTAATACCAAGAGGTAGCTCACTTACGGTGCGTGATTGTCGTGCTACAGGTGCAGCGGATTCACTTTGTGTGCGGGTATGCGCCAAGTGAGAGCTACGTTTGCTCGCAGATCCAGAGCCCACTGTATATCTAGTCTCACTGCTACTACGAGTCTTGCTTCTGCCGTTGCTAGCAGGTTTGGGCTCAGATGCTGTGCCAGTACGTGAACTGGTGCCAGCAACGCGGTAACCGGATATCAGATCTTGGACGTTGTTCTTTTCCGCGTTGAAAACGGTCTGCCACTCGTACGGCTGAGTCTCGCCCGCGCCATTATCTAGAGCCGTTCTCAAAAAGTCATCAAACTCAAGAGTGCCTGTGGCCGCATGAACGTTGCGGTTTTTTTTTTTGGGGTGCACCAGCTTCAAGTCGTCTGCGGAGCTCGTAGGGGTGGCTGGCATGACGTTGTAGGACTTTGAGGTTAGTACTGACAGCCGCTGCTTGTACTTGTGCTGATTGCGGTGAGCGGAATGGGTGGGTATTGTGGGAGCGAATTGGGGAGGCAATGGTGGGACAGGCGGTACCTGATCACGAAGGCGGAGGCGGCGGGACCTGCCATCACTGTTTACTACGCGAGAGTTGAACTTAGTTCCGCTCTCGCTTCCGCTGCTAGTTGTACTCCTGTTGGCTGCACTTCGGCTGTGCAGCCCTCGTTCGTTATCAAAAGACCTGTCCCAGTGACTGCTCCGGCTAGCACTGCTGGCCGTCGAATCCAGCGACAAACTCGAGCCAATGCTATGACGGCAACCGCGATTTTTAGAAGAGAGGCCAGAAGGCAGGCCTAGCATTTTACGAACGCTGACAGTTTGGAGTCCAAAAATCTCTTTCAGACACCGTCTCCAGAGCTTTCGTTTTCGTTTTTGGTCGAAGAGGAGCACAAGCGATTTCATGTTTGGGTCTAATTGAGTCAGCCACAAAATTTCGTGTGCTTGCTGATGCTGATGTTGTTGATGGAAAATAGAGTCTAGCAAAGGGTCCTGTTTTAGACTGGATCCGTGACTTAACACCAGAGCATATTTGTAAGGTGAAGATGCCGTAAACGAGCACGACAAGTTATGAGAAGCCATGACAACAGCGCCTTCAGAGATAGGGCCCAACGACCGCGCAACGAGGTCAAACATTGCTTGGGGACCGACGTCGGTTGACTCCTGATTAGTAGAATACGCCAGCGCATATCTGCCAGTCAGAAGGGCGTGCGCCTGTGAGATAGGATGTTTGTGAGGATTGAGCTTGTTGAAAACCTTTTTTTGTGTTGCGAGAAGGGTATGTGATGAGGTAGAAGCAGTTGTTGCAGCCGCTGCAGATGCAGAAGCATTGGCGGATGCAGATGCGGATGCGGGAGATGAAGTTTGCTGCTGTTGTTGTAGAAGTTTTTGTTGCTTCTGCAGCTGCTGTTGTTGGGTTTTCAGTACAAGTGTTGCTACATCATATTGAATCAGTTGGACATCGCAAACTCCAACCACATTGTCCAGAATGCAGTCGGAAAAGGATGTTATGAAAGTAGGGCCCTGCATATCGTTTACAAGGAGGAGACCAAAGACCACCAAGCTATACTAAGCTGAGATCAGAGCTGGAGACTAAGATCAAAATTCTGATGAGTTGCAATTGTACAAAAATTGAGTTGCTAGATATACAAGGGCCTTCCATTTCTATATATATATATATATATAGCTAGATTCATGTGGAAGTTATTGGGTACGCCTTTTTTCAATTGACTTCTTGTTTCTTCAAAAGAACTGTTAACCATTGGCAATTCAAAGCAATTTGCAAGGCGAGCAGACGCACTTTTTTATTCTATTTCCCACGTCTTTTTATGGTTTTATGGGCTTTTTTGGTTTTATTATTTTGAGTTGAATCAAGTGTGAGACCATGCAGATATAGAGTTCACGATGGCATAGAGAGTGGCAGAGTGCCATAGTTCCAGTCTACAATCGATATATATAATCAAGATGTATAAAAGTAAAAGTTTGTAGTAAAACGCTCGTAGTAAACGTTAGTACACGTATATAGTTCTTGCGACTGCATGAGTCTTCTTTTTCAATGCTTTGGTACCTGGACTCTGAACTCCGGACTCTGAAAGCTGGGACTCCAGTTTAGACTTAGCAACATCCAAATCACTGGGCTACATTGAACAATATGTCGTTCCTGAACCCTTCTGGAGCGTTTCTTTTTGAAGGGAACGTGTCGAATGACTGGTGACTGAGTCCATTCATCTAAGCTAAATCGTTCTTGATTTTGACTGGCATTTCAAGCTTTTACAAAAACGATTGGTCTTTGAAGCGTCTCTAGAGCATCTTTATAGCGTAGATTTAAAGCGACTATTAAGCCTTTATTTAAGCAACAAGACCCAGTTTGAACCATCTAAATTTACAGCAAATATTAACCGTTACGTGCGTCGTGCGGAGTCCTCATCAAGCCATTGTGGAATCGGAAATGTTCTTTTTACGCATTTGCTCATTTGCTCATCTATCTACTGCATCTGTTCATCTGTTCATGCTAGATACGAGAATAGAACATCAAGCATTAATCAATGATCACCGATATTGAATTTCCACTGATCAGTAAACCTAAGCTTACAGAAGGTAATTATTGCGTGTGCGGTAAGAATCATGCTACACTAGGTAGGGCCCACGAGGTAGTCGAATTATCTAGAGTAGAGATCGTGTAGACAAAAAAATTGGCCATATACTAGGTAACCAAACTGAAAATCCGTATGTAAAGCTTTCTTTTGGCTACTACTGCCGACAGCGCTAAAACAGGCACAAACACTAACAACACTTAAGCAGCAGTACGTACAAACGCAAACACAGAAATATGACCTTCTATGACTTATGCAATAATATAGGGCTATACCATACAGTACAGCTCTATAGTCTAGCGCTAGAGAGGGTAAAGTGCAAGGAACAGACATTGCTGAGACCACTGTACCAATAATGGGCATACACAAAACGGAAGGTATATCTACAAAAAGGCCATGTGCCAAACTTTTTAAGCCCTTTTTTAGAAACCTTTAGGAAACATGCAAGAAACCTTCGTAGTGATTATTAGAATACCTTTTAAGAAAACCTGTCTTGCAATCGTTTCATCATTTATTTCCAGTCTGTAAACCCGTATACGTGAACTGTTGGACTTGTGCCTCACTCTAGACGTCTGAGACATGAACAACATCAACTGCCTTTTATTTTTGTGGCAGATAGGTCTTCTCTGCATTGAGATAAAATTATGGGCTTTATATTATTCTGGCAAAGCATGCGCCTGAGTGTATCATCTACATGGACGGCGTAGTCTACTTAGACTCTGCTTGGGACTACGCCATTGTATGACGCTCATATGTTCATTGTATCAGAAGGTATGATTTCGAGGTGTTCTCTGGGTGTTTACAATGTTTTATGCGTTCTCATGGGACCCGTGCTTGACTGGCATGGACCTGATTAGGGTCCTTTTGTGTCTAAATCTAAAATCTTTACACCTTTTGAGCATACTTGTAACTTAGCTTGTGTGCTTAGCTTCTAGCTCAAGGCTTCAAATTCGCAGCTTCAAGATTTCAGGCTGACGGCCCTACGTGTTTGGTCCGAATCGTTTTAGACGTCAACCCAACCCTTCTAAAGCTGTTTAGTGGGTGGTATAAAATTTACACGTGCCTGAATATTCACAGAGCATTTTGCTCTCAGCTGAACCATGGAAAATAAAAAAAAAATGTAAAAAACGAAAAAAATGAAAAAAACCTGGTTTTTGTGCTCGCCCTCACCCGTTCCCTTCCATTGCCCAAATTCTGCACCTGCCAGCTTATTCGACAACTCTCCCTTTGGATCTCTCTCATAATGGTCTCGCAAAATGGCAAGAAGCCGGTCTCAAACCTGTCTTCAGCCTTAGCCTCCATCCATATATCCCAGCAAAACAACATGATCAGTAATAACAACTCCCACCCGAACGACTATAATGACGACATGAGATATAATGACAGCATCATCCCTGATAACCTCCAACAGCACCACCCACAGTCCATGGACATTCCCATGCGGACGCACTCAGACTTTGTGAACCAGCTGCCTCTAGACCGTATAGGAGAGTACCGTAAAAATCCACCAACTGAAGGCATCAGTCTATTTTCCCACAGAGTAAGACTATTTCCATCTTATCCTACGATCAAATGCTAACTAGCAGTCTGCCCCAAATGGCTTTAAAGTCGCTGTGGTGCTTGCCGAGCTTGGCATCAAGTTCAGAACTTTTTTCCTAGACTTCAAAAAGAACGAACAACGATCGCCGTACTACATTTCCATGAACCCGAACGCACGGGTACCAGCCATTATAGATCACGATAACGGCGACCACGCGGTGTGGGAGTCTGGCGCTATACTAATTTACCTGTGCCAGCGCGCAGGCCGTGACGGCATGAGCAGTAGCCTGTATTCCGACGATTTCACAGAGCAGTCCACAATCAACTCATGGCTGTTTTACCAGGCCTCGGGCCACGCGCCCATGATAGGTCAAGCTCTGCACTTCCGATATTTTCATCCAGAGATGATAACATCAGCCGTTGAGCGCTATACGAATGAAGCCCGCAGAATATATGGTGTTGTAGAGATGCGCTTAGCAGAGCTGAGAGAGGCTATGATTATGGAAATGGACGATGAGCGGTTCTCGCTCGGCACATCTGCCTTATCAGAAAGTGTGTACTTTGATGATCCCGTATGGTTGGTTGGAAACAGAGTTACCGTGAGTTTTTTTTTCCCCGTGTGTATAACTTGCATCCTTGCTAACTATCTATATAGGTTGCAGATCTGTCTTTTGTGACTTGGAACCACGTAGTGGACCGTATTGGCATCAATCTCAAAAACGAGTACCCAGAAGTTTTTAAATGGACGAATCAGATGCTGCGCCGTCCCCAGGTCATTCGTGCGCTATCGGGCCTTGAAAGCGAAGACTAATTCCCTACCTTGTATGCCTGTTTTGCCAACTAATTTATGTATAAAATCTTTTTCTCGTCTGTTTTGATATTTTGTATTTGATTTATGACTTTTCTGCACCTCTTTTTCACTTGTGTACTAAGTAGTTCAGTTTTTATGGCGGTGCGATCTATGTATGCCAGCAAATTTTTTTGCATAACTGCGGCAAATATGGCGAAGGGGATTGCGGCTATCTACCGATATTGCGCTATCAGATGTTATTTCCAAAAGAGATGAGAGCACAAACGTACAATTACAAGCACCACACCAAAGCTGCAATCAACGCACGCGTACTAAGGCCTGAAGCTTTGACAGATGTAAGTTTTTGAGTGAGAGATACGTAATCAAGATGTGCGGCTACCAACATGCTATAAAAAGGCTAAAGTTCAAATAGGAATATGGTCCTGGCTAAATGCGGAGACTCTAACTGTAATACATATGCACGAAAAGGGACACTTCATTTTATTTTGGTGTCAAGGAAATCTTTCAAGACCAACAAACCCACAAAAACCTCTTCAATGAGTGTAGTACGCATATGTTGTCATGTTTGTCATTGCACTGGGCCATCCTGATGGGGGTGGCGAAGTACCAATTTTCTCGTACCGCAATTGCTTTGTCTCAAGGATAGATAGCTAGATAAGCTACTTTGCTGTCCTGGCTTAATGTGGAAGCTACTTTTAAATGTAGCAACTAGTTATGCCTGAGAAAAGACATTTCACGTTCTTATCAGATGCAAACTAGCTACGCTGGCTTGCCTTGTATGTGTTCCAGTGCAGATAGATATAAACTAATTTATTGTCCTGGCTAATTATGGAGACCACCCTGTTGGTAGTAACTATTAGACGCGTATAGAAGAAGACATGGTTCTTTGCTTGTCTGATACAGACTTGGTTTCTGGGCGAAATGTTTCGCTTTCGCTTTTGCGTTCGTGTGCGGTGATGGTATTGGAATCCTCCCTGCTTTGGCAAAGGCTTTACTTAAGCCTTTTATCACAGTGCTTCAGGGAAACCTGGCTGGGGAGCTAGGGGAAAACCTAAGCGAACTTCCCTCATAAGGTTTGACCATCACTGTGAACTAGGCACAGCAGGGATTTGAACCCAGGTTATGCCACTTCCATGGTGGCTCTACCAGTTGGGCTATCCGCTGGCTGTGCCTTTGCCACCACCATTTTCCTTGCCGACGACATCGCCGTCATCCAGCATGATGTCAGGGGGATCTGGCTCATGGATGATGTCTGCTTCTTCAGTAAGATTCTCAGTTCCGTCACTCATGTCGATTAAATAAAGCCGAATGGACGCTACAAAAAAAAAAAAAAAAAA
>JAJMAH010000125.1:0-61965 GCA_030564925.1 Geotrichum aggregatum | reverse complement strand
GCGCTTTTGACTGGACTTGTCTGGTTCGGAGGGGGAATTCTCAAGAGTGATTCGGGTTTTGACTTACGGTAAAACGAATTTTGGCTCAAGCCATCCATGAAGGAAGAAAGAAGACGTCTTGACTGCATTTGATACAGACCTGGGGAGCTCTTATTTACTTTGTGTTTATATTTTACTTTTACCATTTTTGTTTCTACATGGTCTTTTACAGCCGTGATTTCAATCTATTCATTCATTCATTCAAAATGTTGGCATTCTCGTGGTATGTATTTATCTGTCTCTTCATGTATAAATAGATCTTATTATCCAAGTAATTCCTACATTTATCCAGGATATAAAAGTGATTTAAATATTTATTTTGAATCGGCAAAGGTGGCTGGGGTGGCCGGGCCAGCTAGAATAGTTGTCACCGTTGTGGCAAGCTGGAAACACCGCGACATATTCTCATCGAATGTCCCCTGACTGAAAGTGAGCGGCGCGTACTACTGAAAATCTCTCAGGGACTTGACCTTAGGACCCTTCTGAATACCAGAAAGGGTCTTATCGCGGTAGCCAAGTTTCTGACATCAATCCGCACTTTACCTCGAATCATGGCAAACGTTTTAGGGTAGTTCGCATAAGGTTTTCCCCTGGTACCATACAACCAGGTTTCCCTTAGCGTTGGGGCTCATTGCAGTCTCAGGGAGTATTCCGGCACCATCGACGCACTTGAACACAAACACGGCGAGTAAGCTGTACTGGTCTGTATCAAACAAGCATATGAAATGTTCTCCTTCGTGCGTCTAGTTGTCATTACTATCATAATAGTCTCCATAATCTTCTAGAACTACAAAGAGAATTATTTGTTTACACATTTACTTGAAGCATGCTCTATCCAGTCTTTCTTATCAGATCACCAAATTGCAATTTTTGTGTTTACTTATAACAATTAGAAGTAATGATTTTACTTGCATGCATGGTCGCAAATAACTCGTAGCAATACGGAACTCAATTTTACGCACGCTTTGTGGCTTTGATATACATGGAGCTCTTGCTCCGTTTTCTCGGGTTATTTTATATTGGGATCGGTACCAGGTCCTGCTCTGAAAATGCTGTTGTTTTTTTATCTGTCTTTAGATCTACCAACGACAACGGTTCATATATATACATATATGCTGTACAGCTTTCTTACGAAAGCAAGCGACATTGAATAAAATTCAGCCTTGAACAAAAACGTCGCCGATTGTGACAGGAACCAGTCGTGTAGTGAGCAAAAACGGGGGATATGAGTTTGGGTAAGCAAATCCCTCACTACAAAATATAGACAACAGTGAGCTGGTGATGTGTATTTCAAACCTTACACCAGAGTTGCCAAGTACTTAGGAATTTGAACGTGCTATTCAGCCGCACATGTCAACCAGAACACTATCAGAAAACAAGACTATGATACCGATGCAGTAGTTGTGGCACTCGTTTTAGCACACTCTAAAGATCTATATACGCCCAGGCTTCGATTTGCCGGTACGCAAACCGCCCAGTATTGAGATGCAATTGCAAGATGTTAATGCTATAATAGTTTTAAATGATCGGCAATTTATGTATACCACATCACAGTGAATCAGAAGACTCATAAGTGCCATTCTCATTGCAAGACGATTGAAAGTCCTGTAAAATTTTGGAGAGCCAGCTTTCGTATCTCTTTCAGTTCTGCATCTGTACACTTCTTAAAATTACTAAACTAGTTTGCCTCATTCCAAAATTTCATCTCGCATCCATGGATGATTCCAAATCTCTTCAAGTTTGGGCCGATCCCTCAACTCACGCGTCAAAATCTTCTTCATCAAGTCCATGCACTCCTCCGACAAGACGTACGGAATCCGCAACTCGTGGTCCATGATTTCGTCCACACTGTAAAATGGGTTTTCCTTATACATGATAGTGTACAACAAAATCCCCAGCGCCCATACGTCTTGGGGTTTGCCCTCGTAGGGTCGGCCACTCAAAACTTCAGGCGCGGCATAGTCGATCGTACCCACAAATACGTCAAAAGGACCTTGCCGAATGAAGGCAGAAGACCCAAAATCAATAAGCTTCACAATTCCTTCGCCATCAACAATTACGTTTTCGTCTTTGATGTCGCGGTGCACTATATCGTGTGCATGAAGATGCCTCACGGCGCTCACCACCTGCTTGAATATACTCTTGCATTGCTGCTCAGACATGTTGGGCTGCAATTCAATCAGGTCAAACAGATCCGTGCCAGGAGTGCCGTGTGGTTCCATTTCGATATGATAAAACTGGTCGTCTTCGAAGAAGTCAAGAAGCTGGATGATATTTTCATGAGGCCATTTCGTTAGTACAGCCATGACTTTGATCTCGGATGGAATGGTTCCAAGCTTACGGTCTCGCGTCCACGTGTCAACTAAGATACGCTCTTTAATCACACACTTCAAAACAACCCGCAGGTGCGGCTCTTCTTTGTACTCTGCAAGCAGCACTTTTCCGTACGCTCCCTCGCCCATTTTTTGCAGAATCTTAAAATCGTTCAGCGTCTTTTCACGACGTCGCGCACCGAGCTCAGGAATATGGATGGAGTATTGGGAGGATGCCGAGTTAGGCGCCACCATGTCTTCATCCGCTACCTTTGATATTTGCTCTTTTGGAGTAAAATGAGTGTGTTTACTGGTGTGCGAAGAAATTTGCTGTTTGTGCTTGCTATCTACAGGCGAAGTAGGTGTCTTTGGTTGTGAGGCAGAATCATCAGGAAGGGATGTCACTAGTTTGAGCACATTTGTGCCCGATGGCACGCGAGGCTCCAGCTCACTTACTTTGGAGCTACTATTTTCGTTGCTGCTGGTGAGCCCAGTAAGGCTGCCATAACTAGCTGCGCTCGTGCTGTTTGTTGAAGACCCACTGCTATTTCTGCCATGCCCGTAATTTTCAGATCGATTATGGCTGTGTCGATATTTGTTCTTTTTTAGTGAAAGAAGTGACAGTTGCGATGGCACCTTGGTTTCGTGCATGCCTGTGATATTGCGTGAATAGGTCACCCAAAGAGCCAAGTATGACGCACCAATGGTCCGCAACTGAACATCGATTGTGATCAAATGGCCATCTTTGTGCAAACCCTCTATTCCACGCGACTTCATGAACGTGGCAGAACTGTCTAGCAGCACATCCTTAAGTGACGTTGCAGACGATGATTTCGCAGGAGTTTGCCCTTCTTCCGCAGCTAGAATATCCTTACTAGCTTGCTGAGCCGCCAGCTTTCGGAACAAATGCTCAGGCAATACAAGCCCATTCGAGGTCTGCACATCATAGTCATAGGTTTTATTGAATGTCTCCAGGTAATCAGTAAAATGGGGCACTAGCTCATTGATACTCCACCCCCTGCAATTATCTGTCGCCGCAGAGTATCCAAAAAGATTTTGCACAAATGGAGCATTGTAGTCTCGAATGTCAAAGGTCATAGTGTCTATCATTATGACGCCTGCCATGTGTGGGAACGACAGTAGATCAATAGAAAGCTTCTTGGGCTTGCCATCATCATCGGGTTTTCGTTCCGACGAAAGCTTAATGGCACAAGGAAGAACCACTTGGCCTGAAATAGTTACGTGCTGCTCTACAGCGTGAGGCGACTTGGTGCACGCTAGCTTAGAAAGGTCGTCAGGCATTCCAGAGACAATATCGTGGATGAGAATATTAGCTTCGTTTGTATCGACGTAGGGGAACAAAACGTCTTTGTCGTTTCCGCGGATGTTGGACACCATCGCAGTCTCTAAATCAACGTCGATAGTAGCCGTGTCGCAAATAACTTCCTCTATCACCCATGCAATGTTTCCGCTGCTGTTTCGCTTTGCCCAGAAACTACTAAGACCGGTTTGTCCGTTAAATTTCATGATTGGTATGATATCACCACAGAGAAACACGGAGTTGGGCGAGGTGGACTGAGCTATCCTAGCCCGCAGGTTATCTCTATGGGCAGGCCCGACAAGATCTATGATTGTGAGCTTGCGAATTTCAGATTTAGACATGCCAAAAACAAGGCAGCCCATATCATTGCCCGTTAGAATTGTGTAAGGAGCCTCTCCAGAGGTTGTGAATACACTCTGGTTTGACGAGAATTTCGAGGAAAGTGGATGAAATAATGATGCGCTTGAACCGTAAGCAGAACCTCTCCGGGATAAATTTGAACTAGATGTACTGTTACCGCCTAGAGTTGCAGGAATAGAAGAAAGTGATGCCGCTCGGCTGATGATTGAAGTCCACGATCTGTCTAGATACGGTGTGGCAAGAGACTCTAGTAACTGCGACTGCAGCTGAAAAGAGGCGACATTTGTTTTTGTGCGCTTTCTAATTTGTGCGGAGTCCAACAAAGCTGGTAGGTCTGAAGAGGAATTGGACTCTGAAGGGATTTCAGGTAGTTTGCTACCAGTGGCAGTAGCGGAAGAAGAGTTACCATAACCTCTTGGAGCAGCAATACTATTATTACCTGCGCTGATTTGCGATAACAGCAGGGGCGGATTTGAAAGCGCACGCGTGATTATAGGTTTAAATGGAGACGGTGGAACTCGACCTGTTGAAATTGAGGCTGAATCAGACTGCAATGCCGAAAGTATGTCTTGATGACTGGCGCTGGCGGTGCTGCTGCCAAGATCAGAGTTTGAAAGCTTGCTGGGAAACACATGAGCGTTTTCCAGCAGCACCAAGATAGATTTGAGGTTTGTGTCAAATGCTGTTAAAGACGGCTCAGCGGCGTTGTTGGAAGTGTAGTTAGTCAGCATGGATAGAGCAGCCGACGAGGCCGACGAGCGCAATGGCCCGCCCTGAGTAGGGAGCAGGTGCTTTGCAGGAAGCGATGGTCCTCGAGCCTTGAAAAATCCTTCTAGCGCGGTCGTAGATGACGAAGATGGAAGATGGCCTAGGTTCGAAAGAGTCGGGTTATTGCGTAAAAACTCCAAGGATCTCTTGAGAATGTCTAAACGCGATGAAATGGCAGACTGCGAAATAAATGCATACGAAAACGAGTGCTGCGATTCGGACGAGAACTTTTTGAGAACATTGTCGTTAAGGCTGCTTGTCGGGAGTGTACCAGTCGAATTTTGGTGATGTTGGTTTGGAATGCTATGGTAGGTGCTTGAGTTAGACGTCAATCTTGAACATGGTCTCACCAATTACAGTTTACTTACGCTGGCTGCTTCTGTCTCAAATACTCGGCACTCGACTTCACATCGAGATCGGTTTTTGGCTCGTCGTCATTATCATCGGACGAGTCTGAATCCAGGCTAAACGTAGGCCGTTGTCGTGTGTCACTAGTGGACGACCTGGCGCTGTCCTGTTGTGCATGTTCATTTTTGGGTTCTTTTGGTTCTTTTATTTCTTTAGGTTCATCAGGCGTAGCAGTGTCATTGTGCATCTTTCGCTAGGTGCCGTGAGAGGTGCCGTGGAAGCCAAAAGAGCAGATAAATATGGATGCGCTAGAAAGTCTAACCCTTCTAACAGCTGCGGCAGCGCTGATTGGGGTGGGAAGTGAAGGACAGGCAGATGAAAGACCCGGAAAAGATCGCAAGGCTTGGATTGGATGGACTAGTTCACTCAGTAGCAGGTAACAGGTGGTGGCGTACGTATCAATATGCTTGCGTAATGTGTGAATGTGTCAATTTAGGAAGGCAGAGATGGCGGTTCAAGGTAGAAGGAAGGTGAAAATAGCTTTTCAAGGGAAGGTAGTAGAATTTTTTTATTTATTTTAATTATTATTTGATTTTTATTGTTGTTGTTTTTCATAGATTTAGTGCTGAGTAGGTCTAATACTGCAAAATTACTATTTTCAGCAATTGCATGGAAGCAACGCAAAACTTGGTAGTTGACCAAAGAACATTTATGTCTCAAGACCAGCCTCGACCGTAGGGGTCAACGGCTTCGAGCTTGAGGTCAGGTTCAGGTTCGATTTGACGCTCAGGTTCACAGATTCAGGTTCAATAGACTCAGTAGGTTCAGTAGGTTCAGTAGGTTCAGTAGGTTCAGTAGGTTCAGTAGGTTTAGTAGGTTCAGTAGGTTCAATATTTCCCGGAAGAGCCGCATGCACAGCTGGCTCCCTCGCTGAACTGACCTCATTATATATGCCCCGCGCATTAGGATGAAGCAACGCCAACCCTTTACCAAGCGCGTTCTTATTCAAATTGATCCATACCTTGAACGGCGTTTTTCTGATTTTGGCGTCGTCAAACGGGGCGCCCGGCTGACTCGGATGACTTATATGAAAATTGCTCTTCTCATCCTGCCCACCGCCATGTCCTCCCTTCTCACCTCCAACTACCTCTCCCTCAATCTCGCGTGTGTTGCCCCAGCTGAAATCGTCAAACTTCCAAAACGCATTTAATGGCAGCACAAAATTCCAAACAGGTAGCGAAATAAGGTATATAATCATCCAAATTACATACGACCATTGATGAGCGGTGACAAGAATCAACAATCCAGGCAAACCCAGAATAAACGCTAGCAAAAGCAAGGGAAGAATAGGAATAGGTCGCTCGACTACTGACTTGGCTAACAGGTATATCGTGAATGCTAGCGCCGCGGGAAGCGTGAGTGTGCCAATGAGCTCGATGAGAACCACGCACTGCATGGAAACACAAAAGACGCCGCACAAATCCCGCACAATAACAAGTTCCATGAGATTGTGCACCGTTGAGTTGATCCAGCGGCGCCTTTGATCTAGCAAGACTCTGAATTCAGACGGCGCAATTGTCTCGCACTTGGCCTGGGGCACGAATAGCTGTTTGCGCTTTGGAAACGTTTTGAGCATGAGCGTGGATAAGTAACGGTCTTCACCAAGTAGCAGCAAGTTCTTGCGGTGGAGTGTTGTTACTTCATTGTCAGAGTACCGCTCTACAATGTCTGGATTGGCGAGGATTGGTACCCAGTAGCCTTTGGGCCCCTTTGGAGCTTTGATGCGGTAAAGAGAAAAACACCCTGGCAAACAAGTGACTCCACCAAATACAGACTCAAAAGATTTTGTTAAATGATGAGAAATAAAGTACTCAAACACTTGAATCATAGTCACCCAGGACTCTCGCTTGTTTGCAATCTGTGTTTCCCCGCAAAGACCCATAATGTCCGGGTCCTTCATCATACAGCTAACGAGGTGTTCAAGCGAGTCGCTGTGAATCTTTGTATCTGCGTCCACCATCATGACTGTTTCGTAGTCTATTATGTCGTGCCCAACAAGCCGCCAAATAAGCCAGTACATGTAGTTCTCGAGGTCGGTCATTCTTTCATTGAACATAATTTTTTGTAGGAAGCTCATCAACATGACTTGTGAGTCCCGTTTTCCTCTGTTTCCTGCCTTTACACCTGGAGTATCTTGCTCCCATTGGTCACCATTTTTTATGACGCACACCATGGGCACAGGCAATTGTAGGTCCTTCGATACGGTCTTGTCTGAGTACTTGTAGAATCCAGCATATGCTTTAGCCATGTTGAATCGTTTACTGCCCGTTGCTATTGCCACATACGAATATGCTTCAGTGGCTTCTGGTGGAAATGCAAAGTCTGACATCATTGATAAAACAATTTCCGGAGTTGACATGCTGTTTCCAGACCCGGTAATTAGGCCATCGCAAATCACAATGATCAGTTTGTGGTCATTTGGGTAGTTACAAGTAGCTAACGAGTCCAAAGTGGTTCTAACGCCCAGCTCAGACTCGGAGTAAGAAGTCACAAGGAACAACGTATGTATGGGTTTCTGGCCGCGAAGAAACACCGACTCTTGAGTTTTTGCGCTTTTGAACGACTGGGTATCGCATCGAGTGTACCTTGGAACTCCCATGCCGGAATTTATAGGGTCAATGAAGCTTTCATTAACGACAGGGGCAGGGGTGCTTCGGAGACCTTGGAGCGTTGATACAATGGACGAAAGCCCAGTGCGAACACTTCTGATACTAGCAGCGGCATTGGCTGTTGGAATGTGCTCAAAATTGGTTCCCAGTCTCCAAGATAGAAACCATTCAAAATAGAGAGCAAACGCAAACTTGACAAGAATGATCGAAAAGATGAATGTGAGAGACAGGAACAAAACGACATGAGATGTGATGCATCCAACGGAATCTGTTTCAATGAGCCCAACTTTGGCGAGTTCTACCAAGCACTTGCCTGCATGGCGGCTAGCTGAGTTGGCCGATATCAGAGTCGAGATATCTCTTCCATATAGCGAGTTTGAGCTAGCTATTATTGACTTAAACGGCTCTAACAAGTCGACATTTTTCAGCAAGCTAAGCCTTGACAGATCAATGACATCGCCAAGATATACTACGAGGGTTCCTCCAGGTCGGGTAATATCAGCCCAAGAGTAGTAGACATCTTTTGACTGTGGGAGGGAGTAAAAATTATTTCGAGCTGATGGAGCTAGGTGACAACTATCTTTGAATTCCATTGAATAAGCGGGTACTCTTGTTGGCAGTCTTTGATGCGGCTGATCTTGTGCTAGCGGGCTCAAAAAAGTGCCATCAATCTCTAGCATGATGCAAGGAAAATACTGCAAAAAATTGCCGGAGGAATTGTCATACGTCTTGAGATCGGTGCTGGCGCCCGGCTTGATGAACTGTTTACAGTTTCCGTTGACGTTTTGGAAAAGCAGCGACGCATCATGGCCTCCGGCGTAGAGAGATAACGAGGTGTGAGACTTTGGCGAAAGAGAGATTCTGTATTTTTTCTCTCCATTTCTCTTGTAAGTTTTAACCGTCTGATGCAACTGGGGTATGTTTGGATGCTCCAGCTTGCTCATGTTGTATATTGTGCCATGAACAACCACGGAGTCTGGCGGAATGTTCAAGTAATGAGTTCGGGGCAGTGAAGGGCCGCAGACTACGGAATTAAACCCAAAAGTAAAAAAGCCAACAAACACTGTGAGAAGCAATATGAGCGATATGAGACCTATTTTCTCTCTCCAAGCGCGCTGTGAAGTTTTTCCCTTGATGCCGCACAACGACAGCATCCAGGGAAACACCGGAAGAGTAACAATGCTACAGTAAGTTTGCCATAAAGATATGGGTTTTGGTTTCAGCGCCTGAGCGCTTAGCTTGATGGATGCTTTGGGCGTAAACGATGGATTGGCAGAGTTTGGTAGTTTGGAACGGTTTACCTTGTCCGTGCTGAGACGATTTGATCTTGTTGATGGCTGTTTAGACCGGCCAGACGCAGGTATGCTTGATGTAGGGGGGTTTGATTGCCGTTGAGACTGCGATTGTTGAGCAGACGTGGGCAGGTTTAGTCTGGTGCGATTAAAGGTACTAGGTAACGAGGTGGCTAAGTCTGGAGACACAAAATTTGGTATGGCTTCGTTCTCAGACTCCAGGCTCCTAGCAATGAAGCCAGATGAATTCGATTCTTGGGATTCCGGCGAAGGTTCGCAGACTGTGGGGGATCCAGAGGCATGGCCCGATGAGATTTGAGGAGAAGTTGCATAATGATTCGGGTCGTGCCCTGTGCTCGATGGCAAGACCTCCAGTGCTTCTGCAGCTTCAACGGTGCGTAGAGCATAAAAGAAATTCCTATCGTCTGGCGAAAGTACAGACCTATCTGGCCTGATAAGTGAGCGAGATGCAGAAGGGGGATTTGGCGTAGTAGGAAAACCTGGTGAGAAAGTTGGAATGTGTCTCCAATCATGAGTGTTAAGTGAGCTGGAATTAGGCTGAGGCTGATTTGGAAGAAAGTTGGAGCGGTTGGCGGGTTGCTGAAAAGTACGCTGACTTGAAGGGGCCTGAGGAGATGGTTCGGGATGGTCAAACCGGTGCAAGCTAGAGATGGAAGCGAAGGACTCTTGATCTGTTACGCGAGACCGATCAGTTGCCAAGGATAATAGGGATGGGGACTTGCGTGGCAAAGTTTCACCGTCTTTAGCATGAGAGTCTGTTTGAGACTCTAGAGACTTTTCTTGAGACTCTAAGGGCTTTTCATCAAACTGCAGAGGCTCCTTCTGTGACGATGGAGAAAAAGCCTTGCTTTGGAGATACGGAAAAGGCGAAAAGGCCTGAACTGTAACATGTTTTGGATCCGGGTTACATTGGGCGCGGTGATCATTGGCATTATCTGCACTATTATTTAGACCAGGAGACATGTTCAATGATTGTGCCGATGCGTAGTGTATCAATGGAGCTCAAGGCATTGAATCTAGGAATCAAGCCCAGAAATTGAAGGTGTGTATATGGTTCCCGGTCACAGCGTTTTGGTAACTCTACACATTTGTGGTTTGTGTTGATCCGGGGCAGGTCACCTTGATAGTTTTGGACCTTCCAAAGCTTTGAACATCTATGGCTTATTACAAAGGCACTAAAGCTACTATAAAGCTAAAAAAGAAGAAACCTTGGAGGTTTTGGGGCGGACTAGTAGTCTTCTAAACACTTCATATAAATACTTGGCTATGGGCCTTTTGAAATTATTCGAATTTGACAGATTTGATAGCTTAAGAGATGAGTTTATGTTTGTGACACACGAAGTCGCTAGTGGAAGCTAATCGTTTAGCCTAAGGAAGCAAAGCCGTGTAGGTCACAAGTTTCAACCCATGGGTCTTAAGACCTAAGCAACAAAAAACAAGTTCTATCTTAATTACCCTCTGGCGCCAGCAATAGCCACTGCAACGCACTATACCACAGATGGAGAATTATCACAGAATTATTCCTGCCATTGATCCGAGCACCCCGACGACCAAAGCCCACACAACGAAAAAAAAGCAGCTATGGTGAGGTGGTGGGGTAGATGTGGGCAAGATGAATTTATCCCTCCCCCGCCTTGGCCAATTGAGCAGCTGCTACGCCTGTTTTTCGGACAACGGTACGGCTGTGGTCCTTTTGTCCTTTTGCAATGTTACGTAAGTGCCGGCTGCTTAGTTATCCTAAGTTTGCTGTAAATGCGATTGACTCCACGTTTGGCATTGAACTTTGTGCTGGCGTCAGTATGGAGCCTTCCTTGTCTCTGAAAAGTCTGTTAAAATCCCCTCGAAAGCGCCTCGACAGTTCCTACTGAACAATTGCTAAAGTCTCTGCCTCTAAACCTATGGATAACTTGTAGAACTTGTTGAAGCTCAGGAGCCCATAATCACGCAGGTAACACGTGACATCATACCCCGCAATGATGACACGCTTTATTACTCAGCTTTTTTTTAAGCCCGAAAGAGGCACTAGTGTGGGTTAAACATGCACAGCTATGCATTCTGACTTCTTTAATAGGCGACTATAAGTTACTCTGCGGCTTTACTATACCTCCTCTAGGGTAAGTGATAAGGTGCCTTAGAAATTCTACGGAATCAGGTTCAAGCCATAGCGCAAACTCAACCTCCAAACAACTGCCATCCTCAGGTAGCATTGTTCGTGTTGATGGCTATGAAACATTTTGGTTGCTTAGTTGCGCTACCAGCGCTCTGACAGTCGGTTACTACGTCAATTGGCTTCAGCACAACAAAGCAGACTCTTGTGGTACAAACCAAACATGCCGCAAATAAGTTCAATGCTCCTCCTCCCCCTCCTCCGCAGCGTGAAATTCTATTTCCATATTTGAAAAGAATCAATATCTCCTCTTGTCCTTTTAGCTCTTTTGGCTCGTTTAGTCCTAGCCACCTCGTTTCTGCTGTGACTGTGTTGTCCTTTCTTTTCCGTCTTTGCTTGAGCGTTATAATCACCCCTCCTGATCCCATAGGCTCGCTCTCAACAAACGGACTAAACCACGCCCTCCCCCACCTGGAAATTGTATAAATACCGGGCTTTTTCTCTGTTTTTCTACTTTTCCTTCTGCATCCTTCATCTTATACTTCCATCCCCTCAGCTCAATTCAAACTAACAACAATCGCAACTTTAAGAAAAATGGCTCCCGTACCCAAGACTCAAAAAGCCGTCGTCTTCGAGACCAACGGAGGCCCTCTCCTTTACAAAACCGACTACCCCGTCCCTGTCCCTAAGTCTGACGAAATTCTCGTTAACGTCAAGTACTCTGGTGTCTGCCACACAGATCTCCACGCTTGGAAGGGTGACTGGCCCCTCGGCACTAAGCTCCCTCTCGTCGGTGGACACGAGGGCGCTGGTGTCGTTGTTGCCAAGGGTGAGAACGTCACTAACTTCGAGATTGGCGACTACGCCGGTGTCAAGTGGCTCAATGGCTCATGCTTGGGCTGTGAGTTCTGCCTGAAGTCCGCCGAGTCTAACTGTGCCGAGGCTATTCTTTCTGGATACACTCACGATGGTTCTTTCCAGGAGTACGCTACTGCTAAGGCTGTCCACGCTGCCAAGATCCCTCAAGGAACTGATCTTGCTGCCATTTCTCCTATTCTCTGTGCTGGTATTACCGTCTACAAGGCTCTCAAGGTCTCTGAGGCTAGGCCTGGTGAGTGGGTTGCTATCACTGGTGCCGGTGGCGGTCTTGGTTCTCTTGCCATTCAGTACGCCAAGGCAATGGGTCTCCGCGTTATCGGTATCGATACCGGTGACGCCAAGGCCAAGCTCACTAAGGAACTCGGCGCTGAGGCCTTTGTTGACTTTGCCACAACTAAGGATCTGGTCAAGGATGTTCAAGCTGTAACAAAGGGTGGTCCCCATGCTGTCATTCACGTAGCTGTTTCTGAGAAGGCTATCGGTGTTTCCACCGAGTACGTCAGACCCACTGGTACCATTGTCCTGGTTGGTCTTCCTGCCGGCGCTGTTGCCAAGTCTGAGGTCTTCTCTCACGTCATCAAGACCATCAACATTAAGGGGTCTTACGTTGGAAACCGTGCTGACACTGCTGAGGCCATTGACTTTTTCACTAGAGGACTTGTTCACTCCCCTATCAAGATTGTCGGACTTTCTGAGCTTGAGCACGTCTACGAGCTCATGGAGAAGGGACAGATTGCCGGTCGTTACGTCCTCGACACCTCCAAGTAAATCTCTTGAAACAATACTAGCCTATTATTCAAGAATATGAAGCTTACGAATGATGAAGTATATAGCAAAATAAAAGAAATTGAGTTGATTTTTAGTACTCCCAAGCGTTGGCTGAAATAAAATAGCACTATCGATGGAAAGTAGAAATTGGAGGTGTAATAATAGTGTTTGGAGATTCAGCCGCACACGTATTTTCCTTCTCGAGCGTAAAACATGGTGCTAAACTCTTTACCGTTGCTTTAGTCGTTGTTACTTGACATTTGCTATATACAGGTCATTCCGTGCAATTGCAGATATTCTTAGATAAACAAAAATACAAAAGGTAGTCGGGCGTTAGGCAGGTAATCTCACACATTGAAACAGGCCAAGCAGCCGAGTTTGAACGAATCCGCTTTTTATTACGTTTTTGGATGCCATCTATTTACAAGTGCGGTCCCAAAATATCATAGTTAATAATCTAGAGCAAAAAGCCAATCCAGAAAGTTCGCAGCTGGAGGCTCATCATTGGGTTATGTGATATATGGATCAGCTTTTTTCGTATACTTTCTATGAGCCTGTTGTATTACTTGGGCAAACATGCTTTTTTTTTAGGTGGAAACAACAAAGAGCATTTCAAAGATGTCTGGCCTCATTGTCGCAATCCCAGCATTATCAGAATTATTATGGTTGTGTAAAAAGCTTGCGTTGAATTTTATTGTCACATTCAATGTTCATTGCTTCTTCGCTGTAGGAAAATTTATACGCAGGCTGGATCTAAGCGTAACTTTGTTCTCAATTATATGAGCATCTACGACCCTGGAATAGCACTCTGCCCAAAACTTGACCTGTTGATTGGCTTTTTTTTCAAGATTAGCAGTGTTGATATTAACAAGTCTACAATGATGGTCAAAGATAAAAATAGTAGTGTTCCCCCAAACCAAGCCTTGGAATTTAATGATTTTTAAGCCCAAGCGAGCCGTTAAGAGGCGTGGTATCATTACGTGAAGAAAACAAGCCGTGATGTACTTTTTTGTATGTTTCCTCGTCCCATCAATCTGACTTGTGTAAGAATATTGGTGTTTGACGTGAGGATAGTTGGGCTTGTTTAGAATGTTGATGCAAACACAAGCTGTATCAATAAGAATATGTCAAGAGTGGCAGAAGCATACTACATGTATTGTATAACGATGTTGTTGACAATCAATATGGACGAAACCTCAATGGTCTTTGAGCAATTTTATCTCAGATTTCACCAAGAAAAATCTCGGGCAATGTTAAGTACTATTTTAGCCGGATTAAAAGCACTTGCAGTTTGCGAAAGCCAAGTCAGTAACTACAAGCTGTAAAATCAAACCAGGCTTTGACAAAAAAATTTTCAGGATCCACTAAAATTTTGGGCATAAACATGTATATCATTTAAGTGGTAACCTATATAGAGCTCGGGACTCAGATGAATTTTGACTCTCTTACTTGTGGTAGATGTTTTTGCACAATGAACCATACGGAACTAGGCGGACACATCAAGTTGCAACAATCATATAGTGTCACACCAACAAAGCTGTTAACAAGGCCTGACAATTGCCTGTCTGTCACATTCCAGATACCTTGATAATCTACCGGTATACGAACTATTTGCCTTGTATGTGACTCCAGAAGTTTTTTCTGACTATTCCAAGTATGAGAAACAGAAAGAGACCTGTAAAACATCTGTACACATCTAAACTGGTCTTTACTATGATGATCTGAGGTGGCCTATTGTAGATATCGGTTTGTTTACACAGGTGTATAACCTCTTTGCTCAAAGGTGCCATCAAGCCTTGTTTGTTTGACTATGGAGATGGCTTGCTTGTTCAGCGTATAGTTGTAGCATCAGAGGATAATGGTCTAACACGTGAGAAGTAAGATTGAGTGCGTTTCTTTCCTGGTTGTTGCTGTATCTCTTCTTTTTTTCCTCTTGTATTTTTTTAAAAATATGTAGATAGCTCAATAGCGTTATCAAACTGTGTTAAAGAGTCACGTAAAATTGGATCAGAACCCTTGGGCGACTCGCATTTTGCTGTTTGTTTTCTACCATCGAACAGACGTATTTTTTTTCTATTTTGTTAACTCGTTGGTACATAACAAAGATAACATTTTATGTGATTCCCTGCCGATGGCTTGAAAACTGGAATGTGGAAAAGTTTGAGTCTCTAAAGACTAGTTTCTATTTAGCAGCTTCTGGTCCTTTTTGCAAATCCCCTCCGGTGATACACAGAAAGGACCTTGAGATGATTTTCACTCCTACCTTGTTCCATATCAATGGTTATTCACAAAGACTGAGAAACATGTTCACGTACAGATCACACTATACAGAAAGCACAGGCCCTGAAATGATCCCTGGCTTAGAAGAGACTAATGGTTGCTTTCAATCTAGCAATTCTCAAGGAGCCATGTTATTGTATTGTCGGAATGTTTTGCTCAAAACTTGTCATGTAGTTTATTTTGCATAATGTTTTTTCAATCTGTAATTTACGATCACATCCATCTAAAACTCTTGAAGTGTAGTTGATGCAAAGACCCCGCTAAACTGACACTTGACTGGCTTTGGGAATGACAACCTTGCTCGAGTGCTGACAGCCACCAATCTCTCTTCAGCATATACTCAGTTTCGTACCTTTTCTAAATAAGGAAAAGCGCAAGATCTAAGCGAATCGTGCTATTTTAGCACAGGCACAGGACTAGGCACCAAGTGTCATGGTACTCTTTGACGAGCCTACCCCGTCCTTCGATCTTTCTGACCTGGCTAGATCAGCCAGACCTGTTGGTACCTCAAACTGGAAAGATGGGCAAAGGCAAAACCCACCTCGAGCAAAAAGTGCAATATGGACAGAAGCTGAAAAGCTCTGTGATTCGCAAAGTGAGCGGAGGTCGTGTAAGATCTCAATGCGATCTAGGTAAGAGATCAAGATAGGTGTGAACTCAGATTATCGCGAGACTGCGAAAATGTTAGTATCTTTTCTTTGTTCTCCGAGGTTTTTCATCAACGGAGAAACAAAAATAGCGTTGAGGACTAGTCTCCATGGGCCGCCGAGAGCAACTAGAAGCAAGCGGGAAAATACAAGCGCTCGTTCAGCAAAATGATATGTCTAGGTTTCATAGCATGTTATTTCTATAGCTATATGCATCTTTGTGATCAGCAAATGTTGTGATCACTAACAAGCAGTTCTGGCAACCTTCATGCAGACAAAAGAGCCGCGCGCTGAATTGCGAATTCAAATGTTGACTACCGGTCATTTACCGAGGAAGATCAAGTTGCCTAGCTCGGTCAGAGACAAGACTGGATGCAAAACCTGTAAACACAGGCTTCAAAAAGGAAAAAAAAAAAAGTCAATTGCGCAAATATCATGACAGGTCTGACATATTTCAAGATTATCAGATCTATTCGAACCAGTCAACGCGCACCGTGCTTTGGTTTTTGTAATTCCGCGTTCTATGGACTTTTGGCGTGCGACGACGCTGTGCAATACCTGTATCCGGTTCGTCGAAACCATACAGTTCTTTCTTCACACTCTTACATACGAAACAGACACAACACGTGCAAATGGGCCGTGTGCTAGAGATATATGCGGTGACGTCTGAGCGAAGTGTGCGCGTCCCTTTTTCGCTCGGGTTAATGCCTGCTTGTGTATTAGCGTCAGTGATATAGTGCTTCAAAGGTTCCGAATAGAGCGTGTGATTTTCACAAACTTTGGAGTTACTGGGACAGTTCAGCTTTTGGTTCAGGTCTATGTTTAGGTCCAAGTTCAATGCGCATAGCCGTGCGAATAACCTGGCATTGGCGCATGACCTGCTGGGTATAAGGCCTCGATGCTGAGCGGTACCGTCGAATGGGATGGAGTTTTATCACGAACAGAAAAAGGGTACTGTCAATGATTTCATTTCACTTAAGCTTTACTGAACTATACTCTGGATTAGGCCAAGGCCCATTGCAGATCATTCGGTGTTTGCTTTTTGCTACTTTTTTTCCTCCGCTTGTCGTTGGCTAGACTGAAAACTGATAGGCGCGCACGCAGATCCGTGACTAGACCTTCGTCTCTTTGCGGCTTTTTGGTGCGCGTCTCGCAAATCCTTGAAGCTGTATCGGCATGGGCACATACCATATGGAGATTGTCCGCCACAGCTTCTGGTGGATGCATCTCTGATGGCCTAGGACTCTGCCAAGCACCAGAGATGGGCATATGAACTAAAGACTCGGAAAGAATTACAGGACATACCTGTTTTTCGTGCACATCCCACCACCAAGTCAAGTGGCATTTGAGTCAAATATCAATAGCAAAGTTTACTAGCCCAGAAATCGTTTTTTCTTATTTGTTATTTGTTTTTTTACAGTACGTGGAAGCAGGCACAGTAACATTCCAGCAGGCTTGGGTTTTCGCGATGATCTCTCAAGTATCGCGACCGGAGTTAGCTGTGAAACTACGCCATTTGTCAATGCTCCTTGCACTAGTTTCACTATACACAAAGAGACCGCAACACGCGAAGTCTAGAAATAAGATAGAAAAGTCACTAAAGAGGCGCGCGGGTTCGAGATTTGCGTTGATGTTTTGCTTCAAGGTAATTTCTTCATTCTACGCGTCGAGCCTATAATGAACAAAGAAACAAAAAAGGACTGAATCACATCCTAGAGTGGCCGAGAGCGCAAAAAAAAAAGCTGGAGCTTCAAGAAACAGATTTCCCGTAGTGATGATATTTTGGCGCAGGTAAGACGCCTCTATGCGCACCGTGCCGTTACATAAAATCCTTGGCCCATAAACAATCCTGCTCAAAGCAACGGCCCGCTAATATGCTCTACTCAGCAGGGATGTTTTTTTATTTTTTTTATTTTGACTGTCGAGCCCAGTCCCATGGAAATCTTGAAGAATTTTTTTTTTGCTACTGGCACGTACCAATCATGCAGTTCCCGATAACGTCTCGATTCCACTAATCAATGCAACTGACAATGAAAGGATGGCCAACTAGACTCCACGCATCGAACCCAGGGATACCCTCTGATGCAAGGGTTTCTTTACGTTCTGCGTCCCCGTCTGTTGATGTGATTCGACTTAACTCTTGTCTGGCTACTTCACCAAGCTTTGATTAGCTAGTTATGGTCCAGCTACTAGTCTTGTAAATTTTCCTCGTTGCAAGTTTGCACCTGGTCTATCGCGAACTATTTTCAGATGTTGTACATCTGTTGAGATGAGGTGTGCATTATCCCACACATACAGTGTCCATCATATAAGTCATTGCGCATGGCACTCTTGTAGCTATTGCAGTAACTGCTAGGGGTGTCCTTGATATTAATACTGTAAATGGTGCTTGATCATGGGTTTGAAAGAACAAAACGTGTATACATGCGTCTGTCCAGTTGCAAGAACAAACTCAATGGACCCTTTGTTTCTCATGAGACAACGAACTTTACTGCGCTCTATAATCTCTGGTATAGAAAAACACAAAAAATATAGAGAAACAACGTCACTGAGCTCTAACTTTGATTCGTTTTGCTGGCATCAGTCTTTCCAACGAAGACTAGCTAACGCATCACTTGGAGCTCGAAAGTTGTTAGAAAACAAAAATTATAACTTTGATTCAACCCAGGATCGAACTGGGGACGTTCTGCGTGTTAAGCAGATGCCATAACCAACTAGACCATCAAACCAACTGTATATTAAAATATGTTTTATTGCTTACCAAAATCAATGCGAGAAGAATTACGCGCACAACAGTTTTACATTTTTTTTGCAGATTTTCGCGTCATTTTTGCACCTTTGGATAGGTTTTTTCAACGCGGGCACTTTTGACTGGACTTAACTAGTCCGGAGGGGGACTTCTCAAGAGTGATTTGGGTTTTGACTTCCGGTAATACGACTTTTGGCTCAAGCCAGCCATGAAGGAAGAAAGAAGACGTCTTGACTGTGTTTATTACAGACCTGGGGAGATCTTGTTTACTTTGTGTTTATATTCTACTTTTACAATTTTTGTTTCTACATTATCTTTCATAATCGTGATCAATCTATTCATTCATTCATTCGTTTTTTGTAAATTTTTAGTGCAGCTTTTTGCACTTTCAAAGAACTTTTTCCAGCGCGGAAATCTCAGTCAGACTTCCTTGGTCTGGAGAACGAGTTTGCAAAAGGTGATTCGGGTTTTGACTTGTGGTAACAAGACTTTTTTCAATTTTTTTCATCAAGAAAGAAAGAAAGAAAAAAAAGTTAGACAGTATTTGATGCAGACTAAAGACCTTGTTTTACATCTCGCTCAAGTTATTTTTTTTACCATTGTTGTTTCTATATCTCATTTACTTGCCTTGGCCTCAACATATGCACATTCTTTCGTTCTTTCATTCTTTCAAAAAGAATATATTCGACGACATGGCCGCACTAGAGCTCAAACGAAACAAACAAGCTGAATTATTGGACTGAATCAGGCTAAAAAAAAAAAAAAAAAGAGCTTCTAGGCTGGTATGAACAGTCATCACAATTAGAGTGGTTTTTTTTAACACTTGACCAGGACAACAAAGTGATCTGTATATATTATCTTTGTTACCTCTACGCGATGTATGTTTTGACGTGATATTTTAATAGTCTGTTCATTTGTTCAACACAAAGCAAGTAAGCTGAACTGGTCTATATCAGACAAAAAAGTAAACTGAGCCTCTTCTTTAGACATAAATAGCTATTAGTTGGTGTATTTTTCACATTTAGCTAGGTCAATCGATTGAATTGTTTGTGTTTTATTCGTTTGCCCCGCGTATAGCTCTTGCCCATTATCTTGACTTTCATATACTATTGGAAGTACTATACGTAGTCTGGTTTCCAATGAACCACAACTAGAAAAATGGGTACGGTATCTCAAAACCATCTCATTGCAAGCTCAAGTAAGAGTCTGATACTTTCATTGTATTTGAGCGAAAGCAAAGTAAAGGAAACAAGCATTGATGACAATATAAATGCGTAGTACAATACTACGGCAAACGGTGATAATACACCATGAAAGCTGAAAATAAGAGAAAGAGAGTTGTTCTGTCATGACATTGATACTTCAGTCTTGTTGATTACTAGGCCCGAATCAAGTCAAGTTATCTGATAGTTCTCACGAACAGCCATTGTATAACTTACATCTGCAACATGCGAACAAGTTCTGTTGAAGGATAGCGACACTATCGTAGAATGTTTATGCAAAAAAATAAGTCACTCTCCTCAGTTGCGCTGGCTGTAGATGAACTTGGTATGCCTTGTACTACTGCATGGGCAGATATTATGTTTCTACTTTTACTAAAGAAACTTAGTACCAATTTCAAACACTTGAGAAAGAGAAGCATATTGATCTAGCTGGCTGTTAACATACTTGTTGGTCTATACTTTGTTAAAGAGGTCTAACTGAATATAGAGAGTCTAAATAGTTTGATTTTGCATCCAGCAAATACCAAGTGAAAGTCAAACATTTCTCATAACTCAGACATACTATGTAATTACTAGTTCATCTTCAGGTTTTCAGTTAACAAGCGTCCGGATGCTTATTCTTTCTCATTAGGAGTAGCTGGTACTATTCACAAATCGCATTACTGCATTCCAGAATGTCGAGTACTCCAAAGCCCAGAGTATGTTCATATTCAAACTAAGATTGTCCAGCTAAAAGTGCTCGCGTGAGAAAAATCACTAATTAAAATAGTTCTTCTTTAAACTATGAAAAACACTGCATAAGTTGTGCCGTCCGTTTGACAAGGCAGTGTGCAATGTGATATTAGTCGCCTCCGGGGCGCAGAAGTCACAGGTAGCTTGGATCTTTTTCTAAGCATCAAACAATTTTGCAACAGAGAGAGTAGATGAAATTCGTCTTCAAATATCTTGGCAGTTGTAAGAATAGAAGTGTAATTTGACGGTCTCATGGGCTCTGCGTACTCACTACCTTGTCTTTTGTTGAAATATGGCTACTTACGAGTTTTCGGTGTAGCAGATTGAGCCTTTCCGTTCCAGCTTTAAAAATTAGTTATCTATGCATCTTGGATAATTGAATCTTTCCCAGAATTCAAGAGCAGCTTGGGTATCGAAAAACGAATGCCGGTATGGGTTCTTATCTCAGCGTTCCTGGATCAGTATCAAGAGCCACCACAGACAATGCTTTTTCCTTGTGTGTTTTGACCCAGATGCAGGTGTTGGGACAGCAGAGCTAGAGTACATTGTGTATACATATCGTGTGCATCGTGGATTGAAGCTGGAAGATGCATTATGCTTGTGTTTGGTATACGCGATGACCATGTGAAAGCGGCATTGCCGCTAAGCAATCATGATCCGAAGCCTTGGGATATCGATCAGAAAGATAGACGTTTTGGCCATAGGAGCGCGGTATTACAGACTGGTCTCTTTCAATTCTAAAGCCAGCAGGGGGGTAACGATGGACTCTGGATCCAATGCAACTCGGCCGTTCACCGTAAAACAAAGAGCTACCGTGGTATGCATCGATGATGGGTTCCGGGGCTGTGGAACGTAGGACAGAACACCCAAAGACCAGCTACACCCCAAGTAGTACTGTGCGCTGTAGTACGCCCTGTAGTTATAGCTGCCATACGGGCCTGGGTGTTGTGGAGTTGTTGGATTAAGGCTCGGAGCTTAGGCAAGCGCATACGCAGACATGGTATAACAAAAACATAAAAAAATAAAAATAATCAAAGAAAGAAAGAAATAATCAAGAAGTATCAAACAGGGCCATTTTTAGCGTTTGATGAAGGACGGAGATCGAGGCATGCAGGACATGAAATAAATAACTAGCTACGCCGAACCTAACTATTACTGCTATTCAGCCAACGCACGACTCCAGAATATAGTTCATAGTTTAGTACTTGAAAAGGTGGCACATGGCAGCTGGAGACTGGGGTCATGTCAAACTCTGATCATGTACCAGCAATAGTAGAGTAAACACGGCAGTCCATACCTATTCAAGAATATCATGGCGAGGTTCTCGCATCATGGACCAGTGGTAGACCATGTCCGGAGCGGCAAAACTCGTTTATGATCAGTAGTAAACTATATCTGGTAGGTTGCTCGTGTAATACGATGTGTCAAGTGTTCTCGGTTGTCGCCTGTAGCTTTTGTTCAAAGCCGGCTTGTCATGCGTCGGTGGCTGATACGATGGTTGCTGGTAGCAGATAGTCTATTCCGGCAGACAGCAGTGGAGGTCTGCAGCGCGATAATGTTGGAGTTGCATGAAATCTTTCCATGGGTTCCACTGGAGGCAACTTTCCACAGAGCCGGCCGGTGTCAAACTGCTGCATGTACGACCCTGCTTGAATCTTGTACATGGCCTTAACATCTAGTCTAGTAGACTAGACAAATTTCTGGTATGTTGCAATTGCTCGAAGCAGAACTTGTAAACCTCTTGGTGAACCATTATCCTGCTTTGGCTAGCATGAATTTAGAGGATCTCCAAATCGTGGTCCTATAGACTACCGGACGAGACAAGAGCCTGCAGTATCTCTACACTTCCACAAGCCAAGCGCACACACACATATATTTCAAAGGTAATGAGCGTAAAAGCGAAACTCAAGGCAGCTCTTAAATCAGGAAAGAAAAAAAAAAATACTGCTTGCTCAACTTTGCTTCGGTACTATATCTGCTATGCAGTACTGATGTGCAAGTCAACTTTTGGCAGACCTGTTGACAGACGGTTGTAGAAACAGACGTTTACCAAGCGCACGAGTACTCGGCCAATCTGAGCCCATGTTCGGGTACCCGAAGGAGAGCAGCATGCGACTGTGGGTTGTTACAGGCCCAGCCGGACATGGGGAGAAATCCAGAGTAAACACTAATCATGCGACACGGAGACACCTGCCGTAGAACGAATTGACTGGTTACAAGCACCCAGCAGATCTCCAAAGACTCAAAGGATTCAAAGACCACGATTTTGCATCTTGGATCGGGAAATACATCGAGCAGCTCAATACGGGCCTTGTTCTGAAGGTGACGTCGTCAATCACTTCATCTGAAGTTTGGCCATAAGAGATTATCTATATGTTATATGGCTGCTAATACCAAGATGAGTTTGGGTTTTGAAGAATTTTGAGATCCATCGAGGCTTGCAGGACTTGGATGATTTGGGTAGACTATAGGACATAGTATAGGGCATAGTAAAAGAGCTATAGGCAGCCCAAAAGCACGCAGCGGCGTCAGTCGGCTACTATTACATCTCAAACCAACGGCCGTTATGCAAACTGCACAATCACAGAGAAACGACATGGACGTGCGAGCAAAAAAAAAAGGTGAGAAGTGAGGCCATTGGTGCGTGGCGCACAAAATCGAGAAAAAGCCAAATAAAAATGTGAGGTAACGCTAAAAAAGTTGAAAATATTGTTTCAAGATGGCAGGAATAGCATGGTATCAGAGCATAAGAGCATTAGAGTAGTAGAGTAACAGTAAACTAGCAGTAGAGTAGCATAGCGAGAGGAGGTGTTGGTGATTCAATTTCACTGTTAACGTGCTGCAAGTACTCAGTACTAGTCGACGAGTAGTAGACGAGCAGTAGTCATTCACTGTATTACACCGTAGACCAGCGGCAGATAGGGCTCAGATCGGGCCTAAACGCACATGCTAAACCTCGAGCCGGTGAAATAACAAGCATCTAGTCTCCTACACGCGCATACCTTCAGTGCGTTTGCAACCCAAGCGTACGGATTACACAAGATATTTTGAAAATGGGACCACTGTCCACGCGCTCACTGGCACCTTTGGCAACTTCCCTCAGGCCTGTTTCGCTTCAATGCTTTTCATAAATGTTTCTCATGAGTGTCTTTTTTAGACGCGTTTTTTCTTCGAGTACCTCTTAGCGTTTCTCTTAGAGTTGAGATTACTGCAGTGTACCACTGGTGGACGTCTCTACTTTGAACACAATCAGGCTAGCAGCAGCACGATACCAGCCGTAATGCATCTGCCATCTGGTAAGTATTGCTTAGCCGTAAGTTTTTGACAGGAGCTCTTCTTAACTGCAGCCCTCTTGATCTCTGGGTACAAGTTCAACTGCAAGTATGGGCTCATGGGTGGTTTGTCTTGTTCCAAACGTTTCACTGTCGCGAATCGTGATCGCTCTTTGGGGCCTTCTTTCTGTAGGGTTATTTTTTACTTTCTACAAAGGCTCTCATTGAATCTGTCAAAAGCAGCAGTTGCGTAAGGATTTGCGCAGAGGCCTGAGTATGGTCTGTATTTAGCAGCAAGAGCTGTTTTTTTTCGTCCGAGTATTCCTGTGAGCATTCCTGCTCAACTGACTCTGTGCTACTGTATCTACTGCAAACTTCCTTGAGCTATCATGACCTTTACTGAGGTTTTTTTTTCTTCCTGTATTCCGCTGAGCTTCGTACTGGGACTGATTCGTTCCATTCCATCCTTAATTCTGTTAAAGTAGTCTCCCTCCTTATTGATTCGAGCTTAGCTTTGTTTTTCACATTTATCCTGTGTAGTAGCCGCAAAATTCGGCCCCCCGTAGACACAGATTGAGGCAATCGTTGAGAGCCTCGAAGCGGTTGCTTACCCGGATCTCCAGGTCTCAAAGAATTTGCAGAGGCACCTTAGCTGTCAGGTACAAAAACCATATAGCCGAGGAAACGGAATCAAGTGCAGGAAGAAGGTTCGACTATGCTGATCTGTTGGCCTCATTAGAACTGTAGAATCTTATCTCTGTATTGTTGCTTTGACTATAGCTCTTGTAGATGCGATCTCAAAACTCAAAAGAATGGTCCGACCTCGTCCTGGCCGACCTCAAGAACGGATGATTTCCCAAGGCTTGGACCTCCCATTCTCGACACGTTCGTTCAGGATATGACCTCAAACAGCTCGCTTTGAAGTTCAGTAATCACGCACGCAGAGTAGGTCACGCAAACCGGTTCACAACCGTTGCAGCCGTTGGGTCGCTCAATAGCACTAACGCAGAAAACGGGCCAAGGAAGCTAGTTACCAAAGTTAGAATGCCGAAAGCACTTCGAGGCACTTTGAAGCACCTCGAAGCACTCAATCGGTGACTAACTACGCACAAGACACGCCATCATGACAGTGCGTGGACAGGCAAGCTAAGCTAGTCATACGCGCAGGCAACTCATACTTTTGAATAGTCCAAGCCAAAACCGTAGACAGGCTTGGGTTAACGGAGGTTACCGAAGTATTTCATGCCATGCTGCAACAGCCTTTCGCACAAACCAAAAAAAAAAAAAAGACTGGCCTTAAGGTTTGGAGCAAAGCTGAGTAGCTAGCTAGAGCTTTAGCTTGATGGGCCACATAAATTACATGTTGCATAGCATGGTCCAAGTGGGGTTGTGTCCCTTCAACTAACCTGCTCCAAGCTTTGGCAATGGTAACGTTGGCCGGACAGCCCTTATGGAATACAGAGTCTAAAGTTACCTCTCTACAATAGAGGCCTAGCGCACACACACACGCTGAAACCGAGGCAAAAGCAGCCAAATGCACAACTGACGCAGCAGCCAAAGCAGCAAAAGCAGCGCCGACCCATTGCAATTGCAATAGCATTTGCAGCCTGCACTCAAATCCGGCAAGCAAGCAAGCTTTGAAGCATCAAGCGAGCTAGAATAGGGTTCCGTTCTTCCTTTTAAGAGCTATAGAGGAGACATGGAAAAGAAAACTATGGTAGACTGATTGTAATGGACTAGGTTTTTGAGTTGCGCTGTGTGTGCGTTGCTTTCGCATGGCTACGGGATTGCAGACCATGCCATGCTGTAGATCTAGACGTGAGAACCGGGACCGCCTGGACCGCTGCGCTTAGACGTGACCTGCTGCTGCTACCCAACCTCTCAATGTTGCAAAGCCAGAAAAGCCTATACAAGGAAATGACGGGCCAAGTATTGAGTTAGCTCACCAACTACGTACCTTGGCCCGGGCGGTAACTGTTGTAACCGGATCTGCTGCTAATTCTGATGCTTCTCTAGAGGTGAGATGCCACATAGGAGTGTACTCTAGCAGCTCCGCGCTTCAATGGTATGGTTTTTGTTGGGGATTTACTCATTCATTATGAGTAGATCCGGCGAGCTCAGTTGTTTGAGTACCACGAGGCGCGCATAGACTAAGCCCTTTCTATTGCAATAGCCATTGCAATTGGTGATGGGTTGAGCATCTTTTAAATCTATCATAGGCATGTAAATGCCCGGCCAATTCAGACAATTGCAATGCTTGAATATTGAGTAGCCCTCTTATTCTATAGTATCTAGGATGGTTTGGAGTTTTGAGGGACTTGTACTGAGTGGTCTAGCTTAGTCCACGCTCGATACCTTTCTGGCTAGCATTCAGACACGTTCAGGCACAAGTCGAGCCCTTTGAAACACCATTTGCATCACCGATTTTAGCTTCAATATCAGCTCCTATCTCGACCTTAACCTCAGCTTCAATCTAAACCTCATTTACCAATGTACCACGGGCAATTTGTTTGTGAGCCACGGATTTGACAGTTTATGCAAAAAAAAAAAAACCCACTACCATATTAAAGCATCCAAGCAAGTTCAAGCTTGCGCGCGTTGTTCGCTAAACCGGAGGATTAGTAGTCAACCAAGCTATAAAACAATAAATTAAGAAAAACGCGCCCCTGAGCTAAGCGTCTAGCGTGTACCGCATATTTAGCGTGACTCTAGCAACTGAGGTCAGTATAGTATGGCTTCAGGATAGTTCTAGGCAAAGTAAGCTCATGTTTTTTTGAGTAGCAGAGACTCAGAGACTCAGGGAAAACCAGACCTATGCATTTCAAATGTAGCCATTACCATATGGTAGATGAGGACCTCAATCTAGATCAAGAGGTACATGACTTAGTACGTAGCTGCTCATATTAATACAGGTGCACGCAGTAAACAAAGTTGATACGGGATCGAGTCCCGCAGCAGCCAGGTCTCTATCATCCATAATAAAACGTGAATTATGGGGGTGCAGACAGCAGTAGAAAATATATGATAGATACAATTCCATTAACATTGGTATTGGCTATCAGCCTTTTCAGACGCAGTCATTCTGCGCATGCTCGTCGCTCGGAATCTATATACATCTGGCTACACAGGTAGGCTTAGATGATCTGTTGCACGCAACCTCGGAGAAGATCATTTTGGCTGTGGTCGTTCACTGATTTGCCGAGATGTGCTAGTTGCAATTGTAATTATTACTAGTTTTGCTGCTGTATGAAATAGTGTACACTGCAACTCTGCTAGCACTGCAAGCCTACTATAGCTGCTGCTACTATTACTACTACTACCGGTGTTGCATGGTGGCAAAAGGTTGCACCGACCAGGATTGCCCTTTCGATGACTGACAACTTGCGGCAAATTGGCCATGACGCTGGCGCTGCTAGCGGCTGGTATAGCAACGCCGATACCAATGCTTTTTCACCCAAGTATACGCAAGCCAAGAAGCTTGTAACTCCATGAGCGTGCTGCAAGGAAATGTTACATTGTTCCCTATACATCTGATGTCTACAATAGACCTGTGCTCTATAGCTGGTTGTATTTGCTTTATTGTGAAAAAACCCTTCACGTAGTATTCTACTAGGGTCTAGCCCAAATCATTCAACACGTTAGGTTTCCGGTGCTAACAGGATTTACGGGATCTTGCTCAAAATGCAGCTTGATGGCTTTGGCCGATAGCCCTGGTGGTGGATACTTGACTGTTATTAGTCCATGCAATGTTTTTATTCACTTTCTTAGATTTTTTTTTCCCTTTCTGCTAGAGACGGCAAAAGTTTGCTGCAAGGTCTTACCGAGAAGCACTTGGAAGCGCTTGAAAACGCTGAAAGTTACGGGGACAAGCACAGCTGAGTACGAAATGACACGGAAAGCCACAGAAAAACACGGCATTGGCGCGCACAATAAGCAGCACAAAAAATTTCTTAAAAGTCCGAACAAACAATACAGCAACCTGAAATTTTTATTGCCGGTACTGGGGATCTAAAAAAAATTGCAAAATTCAAAGGGCAAGTCGGCGCATACTGCAAGTGTTTTGGGCCGATAGACCTAATAACGCAGTCTTTACAGATCCCCAATTTGAAGGTCATAGGCTCATAGCCCTTGGAGGGTCCAGATGTAAAACGCGAGCATGAAATGCAGCCTCTGCCTTGACTTAAACCCAAAGGAATGGCGAAACATTGCGCAACGATATTGCACCTAGAAGACTACAGCACTTCTGGGTAGTTTGTGCACAATACAGTACGGCAGATATGCTTATCGATCCAGGCTTGCTGGTAACTGTAGACCAGGTAACCTGTTTGGTTCAAGCTTGACCAGAGCTTCCCAAAACAAAGGAGTACAGATGCTAGACGCATTTAGTACGAACTCTACACACTGGAAACGTAGTTTTGACCAATCCTTAACTTTGCCTAGCGAGAATAAAGGTGGGGGGCTAGTTATAGCTTGAGTGTCAGTAAATCTCAGTCGATTCTTGGTGTGAACGGAACAGTTGACCGGGTCACGATATAGACGCAGACATTACTTTGGCTTCTGAGAGAGCAGTTCGTCATGAACTATATTTAGCTGATCTCATCTCTCTCAAACTCTTTGTAGTCTCTTTCCACTCTGGTTCAGGTCCCCGTTTTAGGCCCAAGACTTGCTCGTTAGCGCCTTTTTTCATGTGTGCTTGTTGTATTGTCCATCGTCTGGAGAAAAAAAAAGGGTCCTGAGTGTTGGGGGGAAGTTGCGTCTGCCTCATCACCTATAAGCTACAGGTTATAAGAGCAGCCCTATTCGGGCAGAGTATGAGGGGATCGCCAGTAACGATATTATCAGACCTGACGCTAACGGACCTGGTCTACAAGCGCACGCGTGCTGGCATTGGGTCTAGCTCAGCATGGAATTGGTGTAGACATTAGCTTTGCGTCGCAATCCACCGCTGGTAACGCTGCCAACTTGTCGTTGCATATGAAGGAGCCTCAAAAACACAGTGGACTCTGGGGTATTTGGGTCATCAGCAGCAACTGCGTGAACTTGAACAAGTCTTACCCGGTGGAAATGTTGCAGGCAAATCATTTGGGCTTCATACTTTTAGGTGTGGGGTGGGGGGTGGTAATCCTCGGCAAGTTGTGCCTTGAAAAGCTACTGTGGAAGCCGTATTTGGTAGCTTCGAGCGCGTGAGACACTAAGAGTGGCTTTGTAAGAATCCCACGACTCGCTACGAGAAAATTCTATGGAGTTACCATGGGACTCTAGGAAAATCTACCTAGACTCTACCATGGTAACCCCGGTATGTGCCTTACGCATGCTAATGGCGTGTTTGTGTAACATTGTTATTCTACAAAATACGGTCGCGGCAGTGAATGTTTTTCAGGTAGAGTTTGCTGGAACCGTCGGGATTGGGGTTGAAAGCAACACCGTAATAATATTATTTTTCATTTTTTATTTTTTCAATTAACTTGCCGGGTATTTTCGATCATTTTTTTTGTTGTTTCTGACTCGGTCCGGATTACTGAAACTCCTGGAGAGACTGTGTTTTAGTAACTTAGTAGTAAGGCACTTCCAGTTGTGTGCTGCCCGCTCGAAAAATCAGTCCAGCTGTGCGCTTTTGCGTGAAAAATTTGCTCTCCCATCTATCGGTATCGGTGAATCTTCATCTCACCGCAGTCAAGCTATGTAGACTACATGTTAGTGGTCGCAATCACACGTTTTAGAGTGTTCATTGAGACGTCTTTCAAAGTTTAACAAGTACAGGAGACCCAGGCATATTAGGTTGCGAGAATTCGCACCTCATGGACCGCACAGTTCTGTTAAGTCCGGGCCTGTATTTTCATCACCGACCTTTTTCATTATTACGCGTTGATTTTGTATTTTAACTCTCTCTCACGTCAACTCAGATTTGAAAAAGAAGTAGCAACTAAATCTTTAGGTGTAGTTTATCAGCAATCACCAATAGTGAGCTCTAAATTCAAAGCTACCGCAGTCCACCAAGATGACAATATCACAGGTAATTACGCCTACATATATATATACGTCTCAATGATGTTTTACATTCCCTAGTAATTCTCGTCAACGTTACCGGATTACTAGCGGTTTATTCTCGTCGCCGGATATCAGCGAGCTGCTTACTGCAGCCGCCGTTCAAAAGCTCCGAAGTATAATTTTTCACCGACTGCTGTGGCCTCCTTGACTTGTAATTTTACAATTTCAGGTACGTTTAAACTTATTTAGTATAGCTTTCTTGCAATTCTGTCCATTCCTTCTCAAACTTTAAAATTGTTTCTTGAGCTTCTATGATTGTTTCCAAAGATTCCGAGTTCTCGTTTTCTCCTTATTTCCCACAAGCTTAAGCCCCACGCAACCTTAATGCATTTAAAGTTAGCTGCAGCATCCACTTATCCCACTATGTGGGCCAAGACCTAAGCGGTTTTGTAGATCCTTTTCTATTCTCTAGAAGATTTCTAGAGAAGATTCTCACATTTTTGCGGAACGTTCAATATTCTAATAAAAGCATCCTTCCCCTTTCTCTTTTTCACTATTATTGGTTTTGTTTACAAAACCTCTGGCTCAATGACCCGCAGTTTGAGCACCTTCCTCTTGCAACGTGCTCAACTACGTGCTCCTTTAGTAGTCTAGTTTTCTTACCCAATGCTTGGGACCTACCGCTAGTACTTAAATCAATGCCCCCAGTGCCCACATTGTGCCCCTGCCGCACAAGCTGGTTAATGCCTTTCCACGCGTAGATCCACTGTTCTTTCCCGACGCCGACATAACTTGTCCAATTGTTGGATTGCTCACATGCTTTTGAACGCGATTCAAACACTTGTGTTGCTTCCGAAAGTTTCTTGTATATACGTTGGATAGGATGATATACGTATACGATCGTGGTAGGCTTGATTATTCCATCCATCAAAGCTTACCTTGAATACGCGGGAAAAAAAACTAAAAATAAAAAGAGAGACTTTGAGTAGTTTTCACTGAAGTTTCCAGGCTGAATAAAAAATAACCTCGTCCGACAAGACCTGACTAGGTTGCTGCAAGGTATACGCGGATCTTGCATAACTTGAATATTATAAGGCTCCAAACCTTTTCTTTCAGATGTTTTTTTTTCATTGACTTATACTATTACTTGTATGCTTGCTTTCGTCCAGTCCAGTGACTGGCTAGTTTTATGACCGCCCAACTACCTAAATCGTGGACGCCTTGTCCTTGAACAGCTCTAAAGATATGAGCTTGATGATACGCTAGAACTTCTGCGCGAGCCATTGGAGCCGCTAGAGCCACTGGACCTTGACAGACTAGAAGACTCATACGAGTATCCAGAAGACTCTGAGGCAGATGTAGACACATAAGACGACGTCGATACAGCAGAAGATCTCACAGAAGTCCTCACAGAAGACTGCATGGAAGATTGCGCAAACGACCGAACAGATGAAGGTCTGCTCGAGCCCTGGCTACCCTCAGAAATACAGATGGTAGAAGTAGTAGACGAGTCGTCATCACCCAAAAAGTACCGCTTGGTGACCGTTTTGTTGCTTCCTTTAATACGGGAACCATGCTGACGAGCGCGGGGAGTTTTTCCAAGTTTCTTGGCACGGTCCTGCTTTTCTAGAGCAAGCTTCATTGCAGCAACACTGTGGCCACGGTGACACTCGTAGTCAATGCCACCCAGCTCGCCAGATCCGCCGTTAGCAATAGCAGCAGAGGTAGCATTTGCCAATCGTGCCATGGGCGCCATGTTAACATGATTTTCCGGCGTGGCCTTGATCAGCAAACTGAGCACGACGTCACTAGGGTGAGACCACAAATCCCTGAACCCAGAGTCGCGAGGCAGGTTTAGCAAAGTGCACCAGCTTACCGTTGAGTACTTGTTGCGGCGCAAGAGCCCTTCCAATCCACCAGGAAACTGCTGGCAAAACTTATCATTAGGATCAAACAAGTTGAAGTTACGCTGGTAGGCCAGACGATTGTCGCCCTCAGGCATGGGAAGCTTGATGGGGGGCACGCAAATGGGGCACGGCTCTGGTGGTGCGGGCAGGTACATTTTAGCCGGGTTGTAGGCGGCACGTGCAGCAATGACCTCGGGAGGAGTGCGCATGTCATCATAGCGGTAGGGGTCACGGAACCCTTTGGGGGTGTACTCGCGGGGTCTGCGAGAGGGAGGCTCGGTCGCTTTGAAGTCAGAGGTGAACGATGCGGTGTCCGAAGATGCAATGCTGCAGTTGACATTTTTGTCAGGATAGACACTGTCGTATATAGAAAATGAATCCAGGTTGTCCTCCAGAAGCGTCATTCTGGTAGACGCATTGCTGCGGGTATTGATTGCGCAAGAGGAAGTAGAGGGGGCTTGCGAAGAGGCTCGAGCTCTTGGAATATTAGTTGGTCCGTTTTCCAAGAAGTAGATTGGGTCGTCGTTCGTGGTAATAGACGTACCAACACTCTTGGATCCTCGAAGCATCTTCTCGTTGGCCTTGTACTGATCAACATGGTTCCATGTCTGGTAACGGGTGGAGGCGCCTTTGAGAAGGTAGTAGTCCTTTGAGTTAGGCGTTACGGGTGTGGCAGGCATAATGGGAGCGTGCGCATGCTCTTTTGTGGGGCTGGGCGGAGGGGGAGCACATTGGCGATAGTACTCATGCTGCCTGATAGTCTGAGTAGTTGTCGCGCCGCGATAGCTGATATTGTTGGAAGAAATCATGGTCAGTCCAGGATACAAGAGCTATGATATCTGCGTTATTGGTGTCGATTCAAATTTCAAACACAAAGGAGCCAACCGCTGTTTATATAGACATTCGGGAAACTGTTGCATTGCAAACTCTGAGAGCATTGTGGGGGCTACTTTTGATGTTCTTGCTAGGCAATTGAGAAGAATTTACGAGGTAATTGGGGGAAAAAAGTTTTGTGATGGCTTTTTTGGTGGCGATTTTGCTTGGGATGCCCAAACAGGCCTGTAGATGGTTTTTGGAAGGTTTAGAAAAAGCGCACTTTTTGGGTAACTTTTGTGAATGTATTATAGTGTAGGCACCGTAAACAAATGGTTTCTCGACTCTCGAGGGTCCTTAGATAGAAATACGCAGGAAATCTAGTCAGATCTGGTCAAAATATCTGGCAACTGGTAATCGTGCGTTTCAATCTTCATTCGGGTTTTTTTGGCTAAGAATCTCCAGTTTTTTCAGTTTTACCTATTTTCAGTTTATCAATTTTTCAGTTATTCGCTTTTATCACTTTCTTTTGCACTTTTTCAGCTTTTGAAATTTCAGCTTTTTAATAGCAGGTCTCTATACATATGAGACCATAAAGCCGTCTCAGCAGGCCATTCCCATGTGCACGGCATATACCTACTGTAGCTGAACTTGCCAATTACTGTAATACTGGAAGAATACAATTGGAGCTGGAAAGGATTCAGGCAGAAAGGGAAAACAAAAAAAGAGCCATATCATGGTCTCCAATTCTCTTTCTCTAATAATGGACTGTTTTTTTGAAAACGACAGTTTGATTCAAAGGTTTAAACGACATGTACGGTTTGAAAATACTTTTACATACCTGGATTGGCCCAGGCTGTGGCTGGAAATTCCAGGAACTTTTAAAAACCTGTTTTATAGTACGCGCGTTGCCAACGTTGTAGAAGAGAATTTCAGCAAACTAGCGGTACTTTGCTGTCGCTGCTGTTGCTACTCTTGCTTCTATTGCTGCTGCTGCTACGACCAAAGTATCTAAATCCGTGTCTGCAGCTCTGCACATTGAGGCTACTAGAGTTCCTCAAGCAACATTTGATCTTAATTGAGTTTGAGCTCACTTGGGTTTAACCTCACTGGTCTCGTAAAAGAGGCATGGTCTCGTCCTTGATTATCGACAACCCGTATTCGCCTGTACTCACCTATTCTTGGACGTGGAAAGAACGGTTAACCCGCACAAGCTTCCCTGAGGCTGGCTTTGCACCTGCAATCGGGGACCTGTATCAACGCGCTTTGAACCTGGGAGGACATGAAAAAAAAGCATTGAAAAACATTAAAAGCATGAAAATCTTGAGAAAACCCTGCAAAAGTCATAGACACATGAAATAGTCACTTCCTGATTTAGACGTTTCCAGCTCTTTTGAGTCGCTTTTTTTTTTTGTACGCAGGCCGAATTGAGAAACTAGCAGCATTTATCGACCTATCACGGTAACCATAAGGTCTGGTGAATATAAAAAAGTCTGCAAATCTCATGAGACCGAGGTACAATCGCTTAGACTCGGGTACTGCCGTGCTGCTCACCGCTAGCTCTCAAGACTTAAGTAGCTCAATCCGAGCTCAAAATTTCAATTTTTCAAATTTTTTTTTTTTTTTTGCGCAGCAAGTTTGGTTAAAATTTTTGATTTTGAATAAATAAATAACTAATAATACAACAAATTGAAAAGAAAATCACAAACAGAAATAACAGTAATAAAGATAGTCTCCTTTTCTCTGAGTCCAAAGATTCCAGTGTCAAATGCCAAATGCTTTTTTATGTAAAGAGTTTTTCTGTCTTTGATTTTGATTTTTTTTTTCGGTTTTTTTTTTTGGTTTTTTGATTATTATCAATTTTGAAGTTTTACGCCGACTTCCTTCGTCGAGGTTCTTCCGTATTGTCTTCTGCGCCACTACTAGTATTGCCATTGGCCTTGACGTGTGTGCGAGCATGTTGTGCCAAGTTGTCGCTGCGTGAGAACGTTTTGCCGCACTCGCCACACTCAAAAGGCTTTTCGCGGGTATGCAGGCTCCGGAAGTGCCGTTTCAGGTGCTCCTGGCGGCGGAACCGGCGGCTGCAGTGTGCACACACAAAAGTTTTGGTAGTGTCGGTCGGGTCTGTCAGTAGCGAGGGCTTGCGACCGCGGCGATAAGGAATAGGAGAAGGATGGGGTGGAGAAGAAGCAGCTGATTCCGGCGAATTGGCAGCAGTAGTTGTGGCTGTGGAAGTAGTAGAGATGGAGGTGGAGCAGGTCTCGGGGGATGAGGTAGGAGACGAGTGTTCAGAATGCAATGCGGACGGGGGAGGAGTTATGGCCTGGACAGGCATGCCGTGATGGCAATGGGCGCTGTGCTCGTGCTCCCTGTGCTGATCGAGAGGCTCGCTCTCGGGTGACATAGGAAACACACAATGCCTTTTAAATTCTGGCTCAGTAATGGTCACACCAAGCTCCAAGTCCTCGTACTGCCGCTTGCGGGGTTCTGGGCTCGGAGTGGGGGTTGGTGCAGAGACCATTGGCATAGCCATAGCACCAGCAGCCATTGAGTCCTGCTTAAGAATGACTGAGAATGCAGAGTCTTCGTAAGCGGCGTGGGCAATGAGAGAATCTTGGTAGGAAGACTGCTCAAAGTCATTGCCAAACTCGGGGAGCTCTAGGGCCTTTGGGTCGCAGAAAGAAGCCACACCAGCAGGCATTGAGTGTGCGATTGTAGGTGAAGTAGAAGATGCAAAAAGGTTGTCCGGTGTAATGTATACGCTGGGATCGTATACCGGAGTGGTAGAGTAATCTGAAAAGTCCGTAAAGACGTGCTCTGGCACTTCTGGGAAGTAGGAGGATGTGAAATTGGGTGACACTGTTGTGAATGAAGATATAGAGTAGTCTGCGTCCAGGAAGGCTCTCTTTTCTGTGTGTTCATAGGACGGGTCGTAAACGAGCCCGGAGTAGTCGTAGATTTCTGCCATTGCTGGTAATGTGATTAATAGTACTGTGGATAATGAGTGACTGGGTGATTGACTTGATTGAGTGGAGTGAATGAATGAATGAATCAAGCAAAAAACAGGACAGTTTGAAGGAGTGAATAAGAAACAATAATGGGAGTCATCCTAGAAGCGGAGGAGACGATATCTTATATATATTTTGCCAGTTGCAAAGAGAGCAGTTATTTGATTTATGAGTTTATAAATTAATGGATTTATGAATTTATTACCTTGAAAGTGAAGAAAGTGAGAAGTAAAAAAGCAAAACCGAAAAAATAGATAACGAGACCCAAAAGCCTGGAAAAAGCAATTAAACTATAACCTTTTTAGACGTTTCTTTTTAAGCTTTGCTTTTTGGGGCTCTTATAACTTTTGCTTTTTCCTTTCTACTTGAGTGGCATTACTTTTTGAGTGTTGTTTTCTTTTCGATTTCGTGATTTTGGGATTTTCAGGTTTGCTTTTTGTGTTTCTGTGTTTAGTAGAAAAGAAAATATCGTTACTTTTTCGCGACTTTTTATTTTGTTATTTTTGTTATATTTGTATTTTCTATATTTCTAGCATTTGAGCATTTGAGCATTTGAACGGTTGAGCGGTTGAGCTTTTCGGCATTTTAGCTTTTCAGCTTTTGGGCATAGCATTTGAGCATTTAGGCTCAGTGTACTTGTAGTTTTATAGCGCGCGGTCACAATGTGTGATCATAGTAAATGGTCATAGTGCGTTTTGCAATGGTGTGGTGACTTTTTGGTGTGACTTGTAATGTGACTTTGAGGGTGTTGTTTTTTTTTACTCATTTTTTTTGCGCGTGGTTTTGGCGAGTCGCGGCGCCCTAGCCCTCAAGCTCGGCCTATTGCGGCTGTCCACCTGCCAGAGAGAGCCACAAATGGTCTGTTCGACGCTTAATTGAGACGTGTGGATGGATCCCAGATGGATCCGAATGGATCTGAGAGCGTTAAAGAGTCGCCCAATTGGGATCTGTTGCGGTCCAAAAGCAGGTCTATCTGGTTGACGCCAGGGTAACTATTGAGATCACGTGTAGCTGGCAAAGAGTGCCACAGGCTGGCGTCAAAGATCAAGTCCAAGTCCAGGCTTACGCCTATAGGCGCTACTTGCCTGAGCAGACTGTAACTCAACCAACGGTGGCACCATGGCTTCCCAAAGGCCTGCCTGCAGCCGGGCATTTGAGCAGTAGCAGACAGTCTGGTTACTCTGCACACACACGAAGCTGCCCTGCACTGTTGCAGTAGCAGATGCTCGTTGACTGTAACAGTACTGGCAGCAGCAGTACCTGGAGCCGTAGCAGGCTATTAGCAGCACACGCACAAGCAATAGCAGTGGCCGTAGGAGAAGATCAGTATTCTCTATAGGCAAACCGCCAGAAAGCAGAGATAATAAATCTCATCATCCAAAATATCCAAGCAATAGAAAGACGGCGTCGAGTATTTCACAGTCAACTAGCTTAAGTACAGTAGTACTGGTTGAACGCCGCCGTGTGTGCCGTTGTGGCTGTCACAAGATGGTACGTCTTTGAGCCCATAACGGCAGCACCCAGCAGATTTACTTAGACCCCAGAGAAAGCGTAAGACATTTCATTTCAGGCCTATGATCAAGGGCTAGTGTTTATCCTAGTCACTCATCATGAGCTCAGAAGTCAGGACGAACATGGCGATACCAATGTGTTTTTCCTGCGCCATAATTTGGCCACCCATAAATGCAATATGACACTTGTATCGAGCCGATATACCCTTTCAGCGGTTATCAACAAACTTCTACGGACTCCAGTTATACAGCTTCTGGAGTTCTATAGTAGATTTAGTTTTATAGCTAGCACAGATAAAAAAAAGACCTATTTTAAGCTGGAAAGCAATACAAACATGAGCATATAATACCTAGATTATAGACATAGGCTTCTTTACCCAATCCATCGCTTTACATGCGAGAGTGCTTGTTTAGAGGGTCAAAGTCCTACTCTTCGTAGGTATTGGACCCTTCATCATGCCCAACGACCCACACCCACAACCACATCTCCAGCGCGTGGAAGTGCACACTGATTCTGATTTGCTACAAGATAACGGGTAGGGAAGGCAGGCCGCCTAGCAAATAAAAGTCATTTGGGATTCTAAATGGCTGCGGTCTAACTAGATATTTTCAATCTACAACTAAGAGTCCGAGTGAACAAGCGTTTTGTACGTATCACGCTACGCCAAACAGGTGCGTGAAAATACTCGAGTTTTTGTCTTCAGCATGGCCAAAATAAATAATCGAAAACGGTTTTCTCAAACGCTCATTTAGCAGTAGCTTATTTGACAAATTTCATTTCACATGGACTAGGCCTATGGAGGTAATCAATGAGCGGCGAGCTCCAAAGCAGGCACAGAACAGAAGCCTTGAGCTTTCACGTATGGCAATTGATTTAGAGTTGCAAACGACCCTCTCTAGAGACCCCACTTCTGTCCACGTTTTTCTGCTCATTAACACGCTTTGCCTCATCATGTCAAGCCTCAAGCTTTTCCTGTATATCCATTCTTTTTGTCTCCATGATAAATGGCTCTGTATAGAATGACGAATCAAGGTTAGAGATCATGTTGCCAAAATAACGGAAAAAGGCAGATGTACACCACTATTTGCTTTCCTACAAGTCTACCGCATGTATTTCAACACAATCCTATAAGTGAACCGTTGGTATTTTTTCCAATCGAGTAAACGCCTTTCACAACCTATTACAATGTCTAACCACTTGCTTGGGATCTGACTTTGGCCCACATTGATAGTATTAGCCAGAATGTTTGAGATTTTGTTGCAAATTGATTTGATGTCGCCTCCAATGGACTTCTTTCTATAATTCTTGGTTTATATCATCATGTCCATTTAATTTAGGCAATGCTTTTTTTAATTTCATGCTTTCATGTTTTCATATTGCGCAAGTGGGTCGCAATGTTCCGGTATAGCACGTCTCGATTGAATCGTGGAAATGCTACAAAAAAAGTCATGAGCGGGAGGCCTGTTGAAACTTAAGCGACCCTCTGCTGAGTGCAATGCTATGCCAAGCTTGAACTAGACGTCGGGCGTTTTCATGGCAATGTAGCTTTTGGTCCTAGATGATTTCACAGAACAAGCCTCTTTGTTGAGATTTCACTTGATGTTGACTGAAGTAGACCAAAATTCCGTAAGGCCTTCTTTTAAGCCTTACCAGTGGATAAAAAGCCCGCTTTTTTTCCTGAACTCTTTGACATGTATGTTAGTCACTCAAGCGGCATGCTGGCGCCGGGTTTGGACCCCAGGTCTATGCATATGGCTATTGCCGTTATCTCATGGCAAAATGACGCCTAGCTTGATGTGTGCTTTATGCTCTCAGTTTGACAAGCACAAAACTAAAACAATAAAGCAAGCCTAAGCAAAATAATTAATCCGCATTCAACGGCCGTTTGAAGTTGTTCATCTGGTGTGATCTGTAAAACATAAGTTTTTTGGACTCTGACAGTAGGGCGCGGGCTTTGCACAGATACTCCCTTCCTCCTAGATACTCAAATGAGTTGCAGCATATTGGGATCTAGGGATTTTGATATCAGATCAAGACGCAAGAAAATTAGATATTCAGAAATTCAGATATTCAAATACACAGATATACAGATAATCAGTCATTTGACTTGCTCATCCAACCAGTATTTGGCCGTACGGTAGTTCAAGACTACACAACAAGCGATAGTCCAGATAAAACCCAAGCCTTCCATACGCAAACTTGGTGGAAAAGATAAGAACTCCAAGTTATGGCATCACCAATTATCACGAAAGAGAAAACAAACGTACCGGTGGAGATGAGAGTTGCTCATATCTTAAATTAGAGTGCACATCTGGACTCATGATAGAGGGTCTAGGTATCCACTTGTTTGTGGGCTTTGCGTGTCTCTTGCAGACTTGTCTAGACATCTAGATCTCAAGGGCCCCACGACTATGAATCACTGGCGATTGATGTGTCTAAGATTCCATGTAGTGACGGCATAGATGGAATCTACTACACTACAACACTAAGTGTGGGATTTTGTAAGCCCCGTTTTATAAGTAAATGTGGCTGATCATTGAGCCATAGATTGCTAGGACCAAGATGCCCAACAGGCTTCATAATGATGAACTCACCATGCGTTACTCAAATTTGCACATGATAGAATACAATCGTATCTTTGTGAATCTCAAATGGTATTGGTTGGCTTCCGATGTGTATAGTCTGCGGAAAATGGACCCTAACTTGGCACGCATGCTAAAGGTGTTTGATGAAATCTCTCCAAAGTTTGGAGCTCTACAATTTTTAAGAGCTTGGAAGGCTAGACCACGACTTCCATAGACGTTTAGACATTTAAGTACTTGCGTTTGCTTATGCGCAAAAAAAAAGTGGCCTTTCATACAGCTCTCAACAAAAAGTCGTTTGCATGGCGCGAAAAAAAGATGCTCAAAATATCCTGTACATAACTTACTGAAGTCCTACCCTGTGGTACATACGGTGTATCTACTAGGGCCCAGGGAATTCAACCGGAAAGAGTTGGAAGTCAACGTCCATTATTCTATCAACCATACATTTTATATGGCAGAATCTAGGTGAAATCTGCAAGTCGAGTTTGGGCTGGACGTTTATGCTCTGGGCCACTTGTAAGCATGTATAGCAAAGCAGTTCGCTAGAGCAAGAGAGGTACAGGACGTGTAGGCTAGAGTACGTTTAAGCTTGTTGCGAGGCGCAAACATCTGTAGTCTACTGGTCGCAACTGGGCACGCGGTTAAGAGCGCATGCTGCCAGAGATATAAATCGAATGAAATGAAACGCTGACTGACATCTTTTAAATACATAGTAGTAGACGTCGTTAGGCTAGACTACTTGGCAAGTGAAAAGCAGCTTTTACTCAAGCATGTGACAAGCACAACCACACACGCTAACGTCCAAACTGGCCATAGCCGCCGGGATAGCTTTGGTTGAAATGGGCTAGCTACATACACTAAACTATGAACAGATATAAGAATAAACGCTTGAAAGAGGATTTTGAACAAGACAAAACCCACCTGTAGTGTACGTGTATAGGAAAGCGGGGAGAAGGAACTAATCTTCTCATGAGTCTAAGGTTTTATTGTTTGCCGGCAGAATTTGTTAGCCTAGAAATTGGGTGGCGCGTGCACGGAGCCTGCGGGTTTGGAATTTCAGTCTCATGAACCCCAGCCTAATGATGTTAAGACCGCCAGCGCCAAGTCTCCAACTGCGGAATGAAGTTCCTGAGTTTCCAAGAAACTGGTAAACAGGAAACAGATAATTAGTCTGAAAACCAAAAGATAAATAAATAAAATAAAAACATTGATAGAAATCTTAGCTGCTGGGCCAAAATAGTTCGAATCTTTGCCAGTTCATTGGGAGGAGTCAGTGGCAATGTTACAGCTCTATGACATTGAACCGTTAACATGAAATTTATATTAAACATTAAATATTTAAGGTCTCAGCTTATACTTTTGAAGCCCGGAATACAAATGGCAAACGCCCAATGCCTAACGCTCAATGCCCAAAAGAGGTGGGCACTTTAAGTTTACCGCTCATGTTCGACAGGTCCAGGACTGTGATCAAGGCAATACAGTAGATAAGAGATATAAAAAAAGAGTTGAAAACTACAGGAGCTGATATGAATTTGAGCAAAACAATCCCAGAACAAAAGAGACACATGCGATAACCGTGGTCTGTGATCCATAGTTCTAGTCAGGGTATGCAAAAACAGTGAAAAGGTGACGCTTGGTCAACCTGCCTAAAAGTGTACTCTTGGCTTTCTGACCGGTTCAAAGTCTCCACAATCTGCACCCTTCGTCATGGTTTTTTAGGTCTACTTTGGGGATTTGGGCCCATTGATTGGATAGTGACCGCTCTGAAGAGATACGGGAGTTATACAAGCGTGCTGACACTTCTCAATCATATTCAGCCTAGCAGGATCAATCAAACACTGACTAAAGATTGGACGAGTACAACCGCCAAAGCTGTTTAATGATTCCCCTCTCATGGTCGTAGGTAGTGCTTGTGTTGTATCAGCTACGTGTACAGTTACACTAACACCGCCAGGAATGCGTGGCATTGAGGTGAATAGCTAGCGCTTCAAAATTAGTACCTTTCATTCTGTTATATGTATGAAAAGCCCTGAACGTGGTTAATAAGTGGACAGTAAGTGGCCAAACGGGCGGTCACGCAAACAAAGCCTTTGATGGAACAAGCCTATTCTATGCAAAGCAGGCGGAGGTGGAACCGTGTATGCTAAAGTAGGCCTCCACCCACTCGGAGAAAGGGAAAGCTTCAAGTGATGAGAGGCGACTAGTGGTGATAAATCATTAATGAATGAAAGCATTACAAGAGCTCAGGAACGAGCTAATTCGCATCCACACACTACTACAATGTTTCAAAGAAGTTCAGACTTGGATCAAGCTTGTAGATCTAGAGTAGCTAAGCTAGAACTGGCGCCGCCAAGTACTAGTGTCAAGTGCAGGCTACACTGGTAGAGATTTGGGCCGTCACCATGATTAAACTAAGCGAGAGCTAGACACAATTTAGCGCAGATGCAGACGTCAACCAAAATGCAAACAGCAAAATGCAAAATGCAAAACGCAAACGGCGGCGGAGGACGGTTTAGAAAAATGCACGCTGATGATAACAAAAAACAGCTAAATTTGCACAAAGCCAAATAGGGACATTTAAGTGAAAACGAGACTTTTTTTTCGGGTTTTTCAGGTTTTACAGCTCTTATACAGCAGCTCTTTTGGGTTTTCTGGCTCTCTTGATATATTCTAGCTATTCAAGCTATTTCAGCCTTTTTAAGAGAAAATCGTTATGATTAGACGCAGGCAATTGTAAACCGAGTAAAAAGGCTCGTTCAAGATATACAGATATAGTCTAGCTAGTTTATGGATACAGTTTCTTGGATGGCCTAGCTTCGCGTGGCTAACGGTTATCGTCTATAATGTTTATCATTATAGACATGGATAAAAGTTAATCGGTGTCTTGTTTGAAGGCTTGCAATCCGCTGAGCCGGCCAAGCCTTGGATGTATCTTGGGATATCTCAAGACGTGATTTGTCTTGGAATTGCTTGCCTTTTGTGTGTTTGGTTTTCCACGCAGCGCTTCTCTTTTCTCAGGAACCCTTTGATTTTCAAAACGCTCACTGATAGCCCAGTCAATAACCCCAGCCAATGGAGGGTATCAGGTGGAACAGGGCCCCGTATACAGAGGAGCCATAATTATGCCATCTCCCTTATCAATTGGCCATGAGCAGTCCATATGAAATTTCAAAGTAAAAAGCAGAAGGTGAAAGGATTCCATATAGAATCAATTATATGGGCTCCTACTGAGTTTCCCCTCTTGACGTTCTGTAACAGTACTATAGCCTACCGTTTTCCAGCGTTCAGCGGTTAAAATACACGCATCTATCATAAATAAATCAAGCTTTGCAGGCCAATTCTTGTATGCACTTCTTATGACTTATTTTTTCTTTTATACAAGTACCACATAGGCACAAATAAAAGGGCCTTTTGATAGATTCATATATTGCAGAGTCACTGAATTCGTAAAGGGTCTAGCACACTGAGTTCTGTATCTTTCATCATGTAGATTTTTTGGCTCGTTGCGTTCACCTCTGCCGTGGACAAATATGAAAAAGAGGGACGGAAACCATATAACAGACAAAATATAAGAGCGCGCGTGCGTTTTTCGCTTTGCTTTCGCGCTTGTTGGTACAGGAATCGACACTTCGTTGTTTTGTACCCGGTAGTCTAGACTCGGGGCTATACAAGTAGCTATATGGTATTTGCCCGTTGAAGGAAGATGTGCCATTGCCAGCGCCTATGTGTGTCTATTGCAGGCTTGCAGTTTCACAGGCCCTGTGTTCAGCAAAAAATGGTAGAACGGCGCTATGGCGAATCCATGTGATTTTCATTACAATCGGTTGAAAATGAGCGTAAACGCTCAAGACGGAAAAATACATTGTAGGGACGTGAAATACTATGACATCTGATAAAGATCCTTATACATATGAATAAGAAGGGTCAGTCACTCGTGATCAAGACTCATCGCTGGAATCATCGCTGCCAACGGCGTTTGGAGCATTTGCCTCATCAGCGCATTTTATTGTTTTTTAACTTCAAGCATTTAGATTTCAAGCAAAAACCACGTCTCAAGCGCCAGGCCAATCTAGCAATCTGGCTTGGTTTTGGCCACTTTTGATCTAAGCTTGATCGGTACTAGCTTGATGGTGACCGTTAAACGCCAAGCTTGAGATAAGTGGGACTCTAACGTGTGACATGAGGCTAACCCGTTGCGATTCAAATACCCGGCAACGGCTGTCAAAGTTACCCTGCCTATGTAGTATTTGTGACGTCTTTTTCCTTCCACCCAATATGTGAATCTCTATGATACGCGATTTTACGCCAAATAGACTGGATTAGTCCAATCGGCTGACTCCTCTTCAAATTCGTGGCTCGACAGCCTCTACAGCACCTATTTCATGCGTATAATCTACCGGTTCTGTGGGATGTCTCATATAAATAGGTAGTTATACAGCAAAGACCCTCTTCTGCATTCCCATTCAGGGCGCACGGTGGAGAGACTAACGACCCTCGCCCTAGAGATTTCGCTCTACTCGACTTGCAAGCGAATATATGGCATTTTTTCCATCTACTGGAACGCAAACGCGCTCACCTGCGCTGTTGAACTGAATGTTAGTCTAGCAGTCGCCCGCAACCTTCATTTTGCCGGTCTATTAGTTTGTATCTGTTCTCTGCTTTCCATAAATAAACTCTATAAGAGCTTTCGTTGGTTTCTCAGGACACAACCACTCGGGCTGATATCATCCGTATGGCTTCTGGTATGCGGAATCGGGTGTGGACAGTACCATGGGTATACGTGTATTGTCGCCCTCGGGCCTCAGCATACAGGCATGCTTACATTGACAGTAATATTAAAGCCACAGCATGGCATGGCATACTAGAGGGAAACATTTGCAACCTGCACGGGGTCGTCTAAGAGAAATGAAACGCTTTCCAACTCGGTAGCTAAAGAAAAGAAACAACGTCTAGAAGGTGACGCGCTACACGAACGCCATAGTAACGGTGTAGTCTAGTATACTGATAGTCGACGTCGCAGTTCTCGAGATCTCTGCCAGTAGGGGTTCGAGTCTTGGAGTTCCATCAGAAACAGATTTTTATTAGCCGTTGGTCACAGCAAATCATGCACTGCGTTAAAAATTTCTAATGGACTTGGCTCTCCCGGCTTTTCAAGCTCTTGAATATAGAGAGGCCATTGATGAAGAACCAACTGGCTCAAACGAGGGTGAGTTTCCGAGAGCATTCACAAGAACACTTTGTGGATAGGCCGGTATCGCAGCACAAGCTCAAGATCTTTTTACAGCGCACAAAAGTTTAAGACTCGGGAAACTGGTTTTTTTAGCCGATATCTGAAATGCCATTATCGGATTCAGGTCAAACCTACCGGCCGGGTTTGCTGATAAATCATTGATGCTTGTTGGGACCTAAGCCTGCTACTCGCGATCTCTAAAAACTTTTTACAGACCAAGATAGAATATTACATCTTGTTGCCTGCTTTAAGATACATACATGAGTTTCTTCAAAATTTCTCTGCTTTAACTGAAAACTATCTCTCGAATAGTCTTCAGCATGATTGCGAAATTCGTATTCGAACCGGTTATTAATGGGACCAGGAAATGCTGCGGATAGATGCGCCTCTTAATTCGAATCCGAATCAAGGTGTGCTAGCCTGTGCTTAACGTAGACTCTGGTCTCGCTAATATAGCTAAGGAAAGCATTGCAGTTGAAATAAGAGAAAAGCTAGAAAATAAGATAACATGTAAAATGCTTGCGTCAAAAAATAATTGCTCGTAGTAATGTTTCTTTTGCAATTATGTGTCTTGCTTTTATGTCCAGCTTGCTCTAAAGTTTTCAATATTGGTTTGCCCGAATGGACTTGCTGGAGTCTCTTGGCATCACGCACAAGATCCGCTTTTAGTGTCCCTAACAGAGCCACGCACGTTTTTCTAATCCCGAAAACTTGTAATCAATAATATTAATGCTTCAATTGGAAAAACAGTATGATCGGAGTTCTACTTTTGCAAATATGTGTGGGCAAAGAGCAAAAGACTCAAGATCGATAGTTCAAAAGACTTGTCTATCCAAACACTAGCAGGCAATAATGGAATGTTGTTACTTCTTACTAAAGTAAACAGCAAAATCCAAAACTTGAGCAGCTCGAAAGTGTTACAGCTTATAGATTAGACTAACAGTTCTCCACATTGTGAGAATTGCCTAATATCTGAGCAAAGCGACAAATTTCTACGTGTGTATTAATAAAAGCCTACCCTGATTTATCTCATTACTAAAAAGAAACAAACGCCACGGTCCTGGCCAGCTAGAGATATAGAGTTCAGGGTCTGGAAAGAACACAGCAGGCACTGCAAATTTGAGCTCTGTGTATTAAAGAGGGCCGCATTGAGCTTTTATTATCCTACAAATGTGCTATCAATCAATTTCGGTATCTTGTGCCTGTGTTATTGATATCTGATTTGCCGCGCCGTATATGGCACAATATTTCACGATATCAGATAGGCCGTACGCGTTTACTCGAAAATTGCTTTGATAGCTCAACTTTCGAAATTTCTTGAAACCTAGACGTTGCAATGCCATAGTAATATTTCTGGGGTCTATTGCTTATTGAAGAGATTCAGTATTTGAATTGAAAAAACACCTTTTGTGGGGTTGACGTTGGTGCCAAGCGTGGTCGCGGGGAATTATGGTGAGATTTGAAGCGTATAGCCGAGTGACCTTTTTTGAGCTGCAGCTGCTTTAGCTTTGAGCTTTGCGGCTGTGACCACAATACCTTCAAACCATTCGCGACAAAACCTTTTTAGTCGTCTTACTTAAATCATGATGCTATTGGCGTGCGCAGTATTCTCTCGAATATATCATTGTCCGGCATAGTTTTGTAGCATCGTAATGCCATCCAAGTAAACTGGGTTGTACTCCGCAGTAAGCTAGCACTTGACTCATTTTGATATGGCATCAATTGCGTACTGCGTAATTCATGAAAGAAAATTCTCCAATAAACTCTGTGAACTACCGCGTTTTGATGCGGAGTTATCGATATGGCTTTGCAGTATTCAACGTTCATAGAGGCTCTAAACTTCACACCATGCGACTTTGACTTCTTACCTTTAGCCGTGACATCCTAAATTTTTAGGCATGTTCAAGGACGCAAAGAGCCGATTTTTGACGAGGTTTCTTTTTAGCTTAGCGCTTCTTGAGCGGGATTTGTGTCTTTGATTTGAACTCTTTTTGAAGAGAAGAAAAGCCTAATACGCGTCACGCTGCTGCCAGGGTTTACAAAAATTTACATGCATGACGCTGCATTTTTGGGCAAGTTTCCAGTTGGGTCGCCAGTTTTGCGTCTTCTCGTCTGACTTGGCTCGATCTGAGGTGACTGTCTCGTAACGTTTGAAGCAAAACTTCAATGGGACGGAAGGCACTGTGGTAGCCAGCCCTTTACTAGTACGCACTCATCTTGATTAGTGACTGCAAACTCATGGTCTAGGAAGCAATGAAGATCTAGAGAAACAGCTCGTATGGAGGCGAAGAAAAAGGCTCAGTCAGACCAGAGCCACCAGACTAAATTAAACATAAGCAGCTTTTTGGTATTCTTGGATTATCTCTATTTGCACTATCCTGGACATCGAACTCTGGCGTTATCTACTTGGCACGGAAGTTGAAACATTGTTACATGGCAAGTCCATTTATATTCAGGATCGCCATTAAACTGGCCTACTCTACATGAAATTTCTTTGTCGGACTGTTCTTACACCACTTATTAGAAACTGCATCTCCGAAAGATATGGCTCAACTTACAAGCCAAGCCGTTAGCTTTTCAAAATGCTCTCTTTTTTTAAAAGACAGAAAGAATGAATATACCCGCACTATTCAAGGAACACCAGGCCGACGGGGGTATTTTGTTTAGAGCCTCAGTAGTACTAAATAAAGGATCGTATAGATCTCTTTGTGGTAACTGTAGCTCAATTGTCTAGCATGACGCTATCGCTCCTCTAGCAAGAAGCCAGATGCGTTATTAGGGCTTAAATCTGGTCAAAAATAGATGTGCCTGCCGCTGCTGGTTATTGAATGCCAGCGACGAAATTGTATGCCAATCTTCTAAGGTGTCAATAACGTCATGGACTGCCGTAGTTTACGTTAGCAGAAAGGGTGTAAGCTAAAGCAAATCTTTATTTTGGTCTTGCAAGGCTAACTCACTGTCAAACGAAGACTTTTGTCAGCCCTAATTCCTGTACCTGTACCTGTGCCTTTTTGCCTTCTGCTAGCGCTTTCCGTATAGCCTCAACAGGCCAAGATATTTGCAATCGCAAAACTGGGCATCTTGCGCACGTCATCTGCAACAACGCCTCTCTTTTGAGCGCTATCATGGTTTTTTTTGACTTCTTCATATTGGAGTCTTTATCACAAAAACAAGCTGTTTGCATAAATTTGTTGAGATTGAAAACAACTGGAAACATTCCACACTTGCAAGTAATGTTTTTACCAAGAGAGAACTGCCCATTTATTGCCTGCGCCAAACGGGGAATGGCAATTTGGGCTCTTTCAAAATGTACGCGCTTGGTGCACATATCTAAGCTATGAATCATCAACACGCCAGGTAGCTGAATATAATTTCCCAGATAGCGTTTGTGTCACCAAGTATAAGTAAGTCTCAATTGATGCCTGTGTACGTCATACAAGCCCAACAAGCGATAGATACGTTGACCTCTAACTAATACATATACATCCAAACAACTTGTTAAATACTCAGCGCTCTCTCGTAGTTAGAGCCTCATAGTTGGCATCTGTATGCAAGGTTCTTGAGCTTTTGAAAAGATGTATTGCATGCCAGTTGTAAAATCGGAATATGATGTTAACTGGGTGTTAGCTTGCAAAGTCGTTTTTTCTTTGGGCTTTGTCCGTTTAGATATATCAATAGTTGAAGCTGGAGTGACATAATGATACTAATGTTACTTTCTTCAATACTGTTCATGTCCACAATCTTGTACCTTTTCATCGGAAGCAGAATACACTACTAACGAATTTTGACAAACATCGAGACTTTCATGGTTTCAATATCCACTTAGGCTCATGCCCTGTGCTGAAGGAAGGCCTTGCCTTGTCATAAAATTTAGAAGGCTCAAATCCAGGGCATCGCACGACGACAGCCAACATGTTGCTATGCTACACAAGACAAATTACACTTTTTTCCACTTTGCTATGGTTCGCAATACTGCTTCGATTGGTGCCAACTCTCGTTTGTGACCTGGCTACAAAGAGTAACAATTGATTACCAATATATCACACTAATACTTAGTAATACACAATGATTACCAAGCTAAGACAAGATACTGACTAAAATAACATAAGTCTACAGTTCCGGGTAACTTAATCTCCCAATCGGGCCCCAATGGCCGCCCCATACAAATCAAGAAAAATTTCAAATGGAAAAAATCTACGAAAGTAAATCACTCGTAAAAAACCTTCGTGCCCGCGTCCCACGATCCCAGAACCACACCCAACACCACCATGTCTAAGCGAAAGATAGATGAGGTTGTCTCCGAACTGGGTCAATCCGACACCACGGAGAAGACGTTTGCTGACTTGGAGTCAGAAGAAAGCGATGGTGCATCAGAGGCCGAGTCGGATACTAATGATAAGCCCATCAACACCCGCACTTTAACAGCCCAGGACGTTCAGGTAGCTAGAGAGACTTCTGAACTGTTCAAGTCAAACATCTTCAAACTACAAATCGACGAACTGCTTGCAACTTTGAATCCTTCCGAAAAGCACACGAAAAAGGTCGAGAAGGTCCTTCACAAACTCCATTCTCTCATTCAAGATGTTGATCCGAGCAAACCTCTATCGCTGGATGAAGCTGAAGCCCTGATCTCTAAATCTACGCCCAAGATATCTATTCCTTTCTCTAATCCGAAGCCTGCTAGGGATGTCAAATACAAATTCCAGTATTTACCTCCTCAGAAGATCAACGTCGTCGGCGGGTTTTCTCTCAAAACTGTTATTAAGGGACCTTTCACAAACCCCATCGATTTGACAGTGCTCATGCCTCCTAGCCTTTTACAAGACAAGGATTATCTCAATTACCGCTACTTCCACAAACGCTCTTTTTATCTTGCATACCTTGCCCATAAACTTCAGAGCGCGATTACCTCTCAGGACTTACCCTTTATTTTGTCCTACAAATATCTCAACGACGACCCCCTAAGACCTGTACTGCGTGTAGGTTCTTATCCTGGTAAGGGTGATTATAATTTTGCCTCTACTAGGACTATCATCTACATTTCGGTCTCCCTCCCTGATTCAGTCTTTGACCCCAAAAAACTCGCCCTGGACAGAAACGCGATTCGCGTTCAGCTCCCCAAATCTTCCAATCCAAACCTCCTCCCACCAACAGTGCTGTACAATTCAGCCATCCTAGCCGATATCACTGTTTTCCCATACCTAAAATTCATTCATGCTGCTGCCTCTGAATGCCCCGCATTTCGCGATGCTTGTAAACTTGGACGCCTTTGGTTATACCAACGCGGGTTTGGTAGCGACCCAGCGAAAGGTGGCTTTGGCCACTTTGAGTGGTCAATGTTGATGGCCATTTTGCTTCAAGGTGGTTCACCTCAGGGAACACGTGTATTGCTTCAAGGATACAGTAGTTATCAGTTGTTCAAGGCCACGCTACAGTTTGTCCAGAGTAATGATCTCACCATGGGCAAACTAAACTTTTCACAATCTTCCGCCAAATACGAGTCGTCCGATATCAACTCGGGCGTTCCAATTGTTCTTGACCGCGATTACAAGCTCAACATCTTGTTCAACATGTCTACTTGGAGTTATAACTACCTACGTGAAGAAGCAGCAATCACCTGTGATCTTTTATCCGACTTCGTCAAAGACCGGTTTGATGCCATTTTTCTAAGAAACACAACTAGACCTGAACTGCGTTTTGACACTTTTTTCGAGTGAGTATACTTCAGTTTTATATCCATGTATCTCTAACGCTTTTAGGCTTGATTTACCAATTCCTGACGAAGATCTTTCGTACACGCCATTTGAAAAGATCAAATACCCATCTTACAAGAAGTATTTCACTACCAAACTGCACAGGATCCTTTATCAAGGTCTCGGCAGTCGCGTTCGTGAAATGGAACTGCTCACAAAAGAAACACCACACTGGCGACCAGACCGTCGACGCATGCATGAAGTCACAAGAGGCGACCGTGTTTTGATTGGGCTTATACTGAACGATCAAGAAGCAGAAAAACTAGTGACATTCGGGCCTTCTGCAGAAAATGTCGAAGAAACCAAAGCTTTCCGTAACTTCTGGGGCAGCAAAGCGGAGCTGCGTCGATTTCAGGATGGCTCCATCACTGAAGCTGTTGTTTGGTCTGCCACCCCTTATAAGTTGATTGTCAGCACTATATCCCAATACCTTATTGAGAGACATCTTGGGCAAGACATTTCAAAGACGTTGCGTTTTGAAAACGAAAGGTTCATGCGCGTTCTTCCCGCTCCTGAGGTTCCAGTGTCAATCAGCTCTCGTGGCGCGTTCCAGGCTAAATCAGTTGCATTCCAAAAGTTGACAAATTATATTCAGGAAATCACAGAGCTTCCACTACGGGTGCATGCAATTTACGCTGCCAGTGCATCTTTACGTGATGCTTCTCTTGAATTACCTGCTCCATTCGACTTGTCGGCGGACGATTGTATTGGCCAAGGAATTATTGAGTTCGAATCATCTGGCAAATGGCCTGACGATCTTGATGCTGTAGAAAAGCTGAAACTTGCTTTTCTCTTGAAGATTGAGGAGTACTTAAATGAAAAGTCAAATTACCGAGCTCAGACTGGTGTGGAAGATGACTATATGCCAGCCGGCGCACCTCCTCAAATCGGGTTTTTGCAAGTTTTGACTGAGGATGGTTTTGCGTTTCGTTTGCGTGTTGCCACTGACCGTGATGCCTTGCTGTACACTCGACGCGATAGGGAGAACCATTCCAACTTGGCTATGGTATACAAGCAAAAGTATCTTGCCTGTATTTCACATACTAGAACTATACAGACCCTTTCCTTACGGTTTCCATTTTACTCGTCCTCTGTGCGCTTAGTCAAATCCTGGTTTAATGCACATTTGCTCACCGCACAGATATCCGAGCAAGCTATTGAACTGATTGCGCTTAAGCCCTTCTTAGACTCTGCGCCTTATCTCCCACCTGGGTCTCCGATGTCGGCGTTTTGCCGTACGCTTGAGTTTCTCGCTACGTGGAATTGGCGCGATGATCCGTTGATTCTAGATATTGAAAAGGGCTCTGACCGCTCTAGGGATGCCGATAACTCCCACCATCAAAAGCTCTCCATTACTGAGGGTACTCAAATGGACGCAAAGACTTACCGTCAACTTATGGATGCATTCAAAAAGCAGCGTGTTACTGATCCTGTTCTTACACATGCTCCTCTTTTTATTGCAACCAAGAATGATGTTACTGGTGTGTTGTGGACTCAAAATGTCACAGCCTCGCCAACGGGCAAAGTCGTTGCCTCTCGTATGACTGCTTTGGCTCGTGCTGCATTACATGGAATGTCTATGTTTGGCTTGTCAGCCAAAGAGAAGATTGCGCATATTTTCCAGCCTTCGTTGGGTGACTATGACATTGTGATACACGCGCGGGATCCTCAATTTGGGGAGAAATCAAGTGCCTCAGACGTTAAGAAACGCCGTCAGTATAAAAACCTACACATCACCGCTTCATTTCCAAGCTCTGAGGAGGTTGCTATCCGTACAGCTAACCCCGTTGACAATTTCTTTGAGGACCTATGTGCAAAGTATAAGGACTCGATAATATTTTTTAGAGGCACTCTAGATAGCAAAAGCGAGGTCAGCATCATTGCAGGTGTATGGCATAACGATGTCGTGGAACCCAAGCCATTTAAAGTGAACCTGGGCTACAATACGATTCCTGTGCAAGGAGCGCCTAGCAAAAAGAAACACGCAACAGCATCTGGCAACAATAAACCAATGGTGGTGCTGAACAAGGCAGCTATTCTTGAAGAGATCGAGCTGCTCGGTGGTGATCTCATTGACGAGATTGAGCTGCGCAAATAGCCTAGTGATACTAGTAATATAAAAACATGCGCCAAAAAAAAAAAGATTAGAAGAACTTGTGTATTCAAATGTAGATGGCCTGCGAGTATCAAGGCCAAAAGTTACTTAAACGTGAACGCACATGGTGGGGTAACCCTTGCCTTGTTTGTTGACCTCCGCTTCTGTTGAATTTAAATTTTGGACTCGATCTTTCAAACCATCTTCTTCGCTGGCTTCACATGGTGCTTTCCTTAGGCTGCCTCTTCCCTGCTACTATTTGAGTCTAGTACTCTCCGATAACTATTCTAACTAACAATTACCCTAACAATTCCTAACACAGCTCACCAACATGGCAGGACGGGACTTGACACGCGATGTAGTGCGAGGACTGTCTACTCTCGAAATGGAGTTTGTTGAGTACTCGGATAACCCTTGGCTACAACACTCGGAATTTGGCCGGGCCCATTACATTGTAGGCAACAGCGTGTCGTACGCAGACACAATATTTCCCGCATTTGCATTCCTAAGTGGTGTGGGCCCACAAAGGGCATGGTACCGAAGTATAGGTCTCATTGGGCTGGGGCTGGGGTATAATACACTACAGGCCATTGACTTGGAACAGGTCCTGGAAGCTGCCAAGGGCCGGCATGCGACGATACAGCGAAGACAACGACGGAGGGAGCGTGCTGAGCGCATGGAACGGCGGGCATCGAGAGGATTGGCAGATATCCTGTTGTCGGTAGAGTCGCTAAACTACAATGAAGAGGATATCGACGACGATGGTATGGTAGAAGAGGAGGAAGAAGAGGAAGAAGAAGAGGAAACTATATTGCGGTTACAACCGCCAAACTACTTACGTCTTCCGGGTGTGCTACAGAGGACAGGGCTAAGCTCTCTGTTGTTTCAGGCGTGCTACAGTTTTAAAAAGAATTGGACGTTATCTTGGTGGTATCCTCTGACAGTTGGTGCCGTCTGGGCTTTCATATCTTTCTATGCATTATCAAAAAAGGCAATATTCAGGGTTGACAAGCGAGAAAGCTACGAACCCAGTGACCCTTTTGCAAACCCACGGTTGAGCGCTCAGACACAGATAGACACGTGCGTTTATGGAGCCCACAGGCTATATCAGTCTACCAATGATCCCGAGGGCCTTCTCACAGTCCTCACCAGCTCAATAACAATGTGGAGCGGTGCCAAATTTGTCCACTATGCCAGTTCCAGTAATCTGACCACTAGTAGTACAGTTGCGCTTGGGCTGGCCTCTATAGGTGCCGGATACGGACTTGCTGCACTGTTGCCCAAGCATTTTCCCTTGTCCAAAAGGTTCTGGACTCCATCGTTTGTGTTTGTGACGAGCGGAACAAGTGTGATAAAGTATGCCTTTGGAAGCATTCTTACAGCGAGCCTTCCTCACTGGGCAGTATACCCTCTCGCGTGCCTGGGCCAGAGGTCGCTTGAAATTTACTTTTATGGTGCGCTATTTAGAAAGGTGCTGAAGGAGTACGGAGCGCAATCCACGAAAGAGGGCTCGTACTGGGTTCGCATGAAACGCTGGCTGACTCTACATCTGGGAGGCCGTGAGTGGGCAGCTGATTTAGTGCTTGTGCTCGGCGCTGAGTCTTTTCTGACGACTTTGGCCGTATATCTTGTGAAGAGCGGGATGCGAGTAATCTACTACTAGCTGCTACTATAGCTACTGTGCTCTAATCGTCAATAGTTCAGTACTACAGCTGGTCATGGCATATGAGTACTAAGCTTTTAATGCACTGTCCTGATCAAAGTTGTTGCATTTAATAGAAATCTCAAAAACAGGGGACGTTTTGATATACTTTCCAGCAGTTTTTTCCCCATAAGGCAGGGTAACTTAAGCCTTTGACACGTGACTCTTATGGCTGCAGCTTTTATGTGCAGCCTTTCTTGCAGCCTTTCTCAACATTCGTGCAGCTTTGAAGGTGTGTGCGTTTAAATCTGCAGTTTATTGTGCAGTCTTTTCTGTGTGATATTTGTGCAGTTTCTATGTGGCTTCTACATCAATATGTGCACTTTTGAAAGTGCTCGCAGGTATGAAATGAAAAGTCCCAGCCCAAAAGGAACGAACCAATCTTAGGCCGCGCTGAGATTTTCCTTGGTTCCGGGCACTTAAACGCAAACAATGGCTCCCGTTTCCCGTTCCATTCCGTGTTTCTTCCTTTTCAGCTTCTTTTCTTTCAGCTATTTTACAAATATCGATTCTTCTTCAGGTTTTTTTTCTTTTCCAAGTTTTAACCTTTTCTAGGCTTCTTTCACTTTTTATACCAAAGCCCATATCCACATTGAGTGTGTGTGTCTGCGTGTTCAGCTCGAAGAATCAAAAGTTCTTTAATATACGTCTTTTTCCACGCATTTTTCAACCCATTTTTCACCCAACGGCCGAGACGTTATCTTTATCAATCGCATCTCCAGTCGACCTCATCGGACACGTTTTTTTTGATGTAAGTTACACCGACCTCCTTGGAACCTGCTTCAACTTTCTACGGGGCGCTGTTTATTGTGGCTAGATCATTTAAGAACTTGCGAATCGGCCAAGCTCAAGTTTTCTGTGCGCACAACCCCAGACGGGTACCCCAGTATTAGTGCAGCGCCTAGTTCTAAATATCTCAAATCATTGCCGTTCTAACCTTATGACCCGGTTCTTTTTCTGATTAGAACCGTCTGTCTCTTTAGATGTTAGACAGAAATAGTCCCGAACATCTCTGGCTGAGTTCAAGTAGTTGGTGCTGTCGTAGTGTTGATCGGGTAGAGTACTGCGTTCTGTGGTTTTTAGCTTGTTTTACTATGAATAATGGTGGATCCCAGTAATGGACAATCAATGCCTTCTCCACAGAGCTCAGCGAGTACTAGCACTACCAATAAATACAATGCTCTGCCGTCGTCAGGTGTAGCGCACAGAACTCTTGTGATCAAGTCTCAGCTCGGGCCCACTGACTCGAGACCTCGGTCCGCAAGTCCAGTAACGTCCGTTGGCTCGCCAGATCTTATTGCATCTACTGCTACTGAAAATCCAAAGCCTCAACTTTCTCGATATATGCCTCCATTACCCATATCAGCGCCTGTTACTAAACCTCCAATACAACCGCATCTTCTCCAGCAGCACCGGGGAGGCAAATTTGGGGACGATGCCGCTGCGCAACCCGTTCCAGTTATCTGCACGTCGAAGAAATGGGTCCTCCCGCCTCGTCCCAAGCCAGGTCGTAAGCCGTCGCAAGACCCGCCGGCTGTGAAAAGGAAAGCGCAGAACCGGGCTGCTCAAAAGGCGTACCGTGAACGTCGAGCAGCCGCTGTGGCCGCGACGACCCCGTCGACGCCTTCTCCGCCGGTTGCACTAGAAACCGGTTCCAACGGTTCCGATGGTGGCAAGAAAAAGAAAGCTTCTAAGATACAGATGAAGGATACTGAAATTTTGGGAAGTTCTTTGATCGAAGTCAAAGAAGAAGAAGATAACGATATTGTTAGTTTGACCACTCTTAATCTGAACGAGCCGCCTTTAGCCGGCATAATCAAAAAAGAGGATTTGTTCAGCATGGCCAGCTGCAGTGAAAGCAGCTTTATCAAGTCCGAGGATAACAGCGATTACATGGCCGCTCAGTTATTTTCCACTACCCTCCGATCGAGCTACTCACCACAAATAAAGCTTGAGCATGAAGATAATGAAGAGTTAAGTACACCGCAGAAAAAAGCGTCAAAGTCATCTTTAATAATACGTGAGCTACGCACTGCGCTGTCCGAGGCTAATCAAGAAAATCATCGACTCAATCTTCTTATTAGCGAGCTACGCGCCGAAGTAACTGTCCTGAAGGACATAAAAATAGCCGAAAAGACATTTTTGTACGAACAGCAACAGCAACAGCAACAGCAACAGCAACAGCGACATCAGCATCAGCATCAGCATCAGCATCAGCCCTATAAGAATCTTTCCTCGCCTGTACTAGCAAACGGTACTTGTCCCCTGTGTAAACTGAGGAGCAGCGCATGCGTTTGTGACCGGTCAGGTCTCAAAGCCAATCCATTTTTTGGAGGCCGCGAGGATTCCAAAAACAGTGCACTACTTGATGTGGATATGTTTTTGATTGACGGCAGCGATGGCGACATTGACGACAAGGCCGACACTACTACAGCTACAACCATGAAGATATCAACGATCTCGCCTTTAGATGAAGGTTCAGCTGATCCAGACTGGGAAATGTCGCCTTTGGAAGCAGTTCCGCTTCTCAAACGAAACAATAACGGCGGATCAGAATCAAGTGGCGGCAAATCCAAATCTAAATCTAGCATGCCCCTTCCTAAATTCAAAAGACTGCCACAGGTGACTGCTAGTCCCAGCTCGCCACAAGAAGAAGAGCTAGATTTCACTGCTGCGTATTCACTCAAACATCAGCAACGGCTTCTGAAAAATGATTTTTCTGTTTCCATGTCTGCTTCTGCTACGACACCAAAAACAGGTTCTTCTTCTACTACTTCTTGGATTGGGTCTAGCGAAATCTCACCTAACAGCGACGCTAGCACGCCCATGACGAGCGAAGACGAACCTTTACTTCACGCTCATGATAATGCGACGACTTTTGATACCACTACAACTACAACTATGACAACTAATTCCATCTCCAATTCAAATCCCAGCCATAATCCTAAACTTAACGACTCTGATGACTTCCAACTAAACAACAGACCTGGACCTGGTTTCAAAACAAAAGGCAAGCGTTCGATATCTGTCTCTGCTGAGTGCTGCAAAAAAAACAAAAAGACATGCACCAGTAGCTCCAACGGCGAAAACGGTAGCAGCAACGCCAACAATAGTAACGATAGCAATAGCAACAAAAGAATGAAGCATAGGGTCATTATAGATCCTTGTGGGTTCTGTTCAAAAGGAACGCCATGCTTGTGCTTGGAAGCAGCGGTGGCGGCTGAGCAGGCTGATTCTAGTGATTTTTAAGAGTCAATGTCAATTTCAACGAGTCTATATTGGTCATTAGTTTTGAAAAATTGGTTTGGGAAAGAGGGAGAGAGAGATGATCAAGGCGAGCTGCCGTTTAATATTTATGATTTAGATATAACTATATTTAATAATTTATTGTGTACATATGAGAATTTTCTGATCTGTGGTTTTTGGCATCTGATATTGATATGTTGAGAATAGCCATGGAGCTACATGTGAAGTGCAGTAGGTTTTTTGCTACTATGTGTACAATTGTTATAGATCTCAAGATATGATGCTACGGAAATGTATCCAACGTCATTTTCAGGTACTTGAACCCCTCCACGTAATGTTCCGAGTTCACGTCCACAACATTTTCAAACGCCCAGGCTGGCGGCCATTTCACTTCTTGATAAAAGTACCGATAAATCTGATCCATTTCAATCGACGCTTCTTCCCAGATGTCCATAACCTCCGTCATGCTTGAAATATCCTGGATCAATTTGAGGCCAATCCGGCGGCCAAGCGTTTCTATCAGTGAAAGCGTCTTGACGAGGCAAACCTTTGCTTTGGGCGTGCGGGATGGGATAGGAAGAAGCGCGAGGCCCCAGAGAGAGTTGACGAGGATCGGGATAAAAGTGATTACAGTGACTTTGTCCAATTCTACAAGAAGTGTTAAATTCATGAAAGGCAATTGCATGGAACAGGAATGGAAGCGACATACCTGGAAATTCGTAAATAGGAGTATGCAACGTCTGAAGCGCAGTTATTCGGCGGTCAAAGTCAAGCGACACTAAGTCAAGCACAAGTAAGTTCACTGCGACCTCGTTGTCCAGGAATCGAACAAGAAGGGCACGAAGTGCACTCTTTTTGAGAGTTGCCGAGCCGTAGGTCATGCAGCTGACCAGCGTTTCTGTTGAGACTTGTGGATGTTAGTTAACTAATGCCAATACAAACAACCATATTTGAAGGAATATGTCTGAGGAGTGCAAAAATGTCAACTAATAAAGAGATGAAGCATTATGTTCCAATTACCTAGAGTTTCTCCACCACTTGTGCTTAAGGGAATTTGCTGATGTTGTACAGTCGGTGCATTCAAGGCTACCGACGACGGCGGTGCTGGCGGTGCCGTCGTTTCTACCATTTCTAGCGCCGCTTCAGCCGCCTCTGCTGCTGTCCGTCCTTGGGTCTCTGCAATCCATTTCCGCTTCCGATTTCTCTCGTGCTTTTTCCAATTCGCCAGGCGTGTAGCCTCAAGGGATATCAAGCCTCTTGCAAAGATGAAGAGAGCACCAGCTTGCAGAAAGATTATAGGCAGACTGACGAGAAACGCGAGGACAGGGCGGTCTTTCGTTGTGATGCTGTTGTAAAATGGAAGTAGGGCAAAAGTCATGGATTGGATGGAGGTTTAGAGATCGAAGGCTAGAGGGTTTATGTGATTTTTGAAGAATTTGGGAACGAAAACGAAAAAAATAAAAATGTATAAATTGGGATCTGTCGCGTCAACCTGATTTCACACTCTTCTTACTTTTATTTTCTGTTTTACTGGATCAAAACAAACAAGGCATACTTTCTCCCATCAACTACACCTAATATTTATATACAGCATGTCTTTCCAAGTCAAATTTCTTTCCGACAGAGCTAGGGCTCCTACCAGAGGCTCTGCATCCGCTGCTGGCTACGATCTCTACAGGTTAGTTTATTTCCTTAATTAAACTATCCAAGCTAATTTTCATGTTAACAAGCGCGCAAGACTTGAACTTGCTGGCCAAAGATCGCGCCTGTGTTGATACAGATATTTCCATTGCTATTCCCGAAGGCACATATGCCCGCGTAGCAGCCCGTTCAGGTCTTGGTTAGTTTTCAAGTTCAATCTTTGTTCCCTTTTCTCTAACTGTTTTTTTTCCTTTGATGTTAGCGGTCAAGCACGGTATTGATGTTGGTGCGGGTGTGATTGATTCTGACTACCGAGGGCATGTCAAAGTGCTACTCTTCAACCACTCAAGTGAGGATTTTGCAAGTAAGTTATATTTGCTACAAATGATAGATTACGTTGCTTGGTTACAGATGGAGTTATGCCTTGTTATGACTGGCTAACAAATAGTTAAGTTAAAAAGGGAGACCGAATTGCACAGCTCATAATTGAAACCATAATAACCCCGGAGGTTTTGGTTGTCAAGGAATTGGATGAGACTGTTAGAGGAAGCAATGGGTTTGGAAGTACGGGCGGATTTGCTGGCGACAAAATAGAGCCATAGTCAGCAACCATTCCTGCGATGTGATTTTTCTATGATTCTGGAAAACGGTGCCCTTGGAAACCTTGATCTTTTACAAGGCGACCTAACTCTGTTTTTTAAGAACGCGTCCTATTTAGATCGCGTAAATTGTTCACGACCTTAATTAAGTCCATTTGGCAACAATTCATCAACTAATTTATTAACTAATACGCTTGCACTTACAATTCAGCATAAAGTATTTGACTAAGCAATGTGTAGATATTAGCGCATCATGACTAAGCTACCCCACGTTTCATGGGCTGTATTGAATTCCGCTTCGTCCGGACACCGCTGGCACCCGGGGGCTCCGCTGCCTCCGCTGGCTCCGTTGGCTTCGCCATAGCATCGAAAACAACGGTGGAGACTTAGAGGTTTGGTTACAATTTGCCCAGAACACAACGTTGTGCTTATCGAATTTGTATTTGTTATCAACATGACTGTGCCCAACGGTCTGGAATCTCATTTTCAAAAAGCCCAAGCCTTGCTGATTTATAATACGAGACCAGGGCTGCCCGTAGTTGAAGCTTGAGGGCATCAATTGGAAATCAACATCAAGTTCATGTGTAAGAACATTGTCTAGGCCTTTTGCTGAAGTAACAGAAGCAGTAGATGTAAGTATAGTAAGGGTTTCTTTGGGATGATTGCTGTAAAGAACTCATGGGCCTCGGGAGTATAAAAAGTACGAAGATTCCCTCTCTGAACCTTCTTTCTTCTTCATCCTCTTTTCCATTTTTCAACACAACCCAATCAACTCAATTGACCACCTCAATCAACTACTAAACACTTTTCAAAATGACTCTCAGTGTTGGTGACGCCTTTCCCTCTTCCGAGTTTGCATACGTGCCCTACACCCCAGAGAACTCTGACGTAGTAGGTATGTAATTCATCAGCTCCTGATTTGAAATTATCTAACACAAGCTCAGCCTGCGGCATTCCAATTCCTTACGAGACTGCTAAGGAGTTTCCCAACAAGAAAGTCGTTATTGTGGCCGTTCCCGGCGCTTTCACACCCACCTGCACCGCCAACCACATTCCTCCTTTCATTGAGAGAATTGACGAGCTCAAGTCTAAGGGAGTTGACCAGGTCATTGTGATTTCCGCAAACGACCCTTTTGTGCAGTCTGCTTGGGGCAAGGCTCTGGGAGCTAAGGACAAGGTGATTTTTGCTTCAGACGGCAATGCTGCCTTTTCAGCCAAGATTGGACGCACCCTAGACCTTTCTAAGGCTGGGTTTGGAACAAGAACTGCGAGATATGCTATTATTGTTGATAACAACAAGGTTAAGTATCTTGAGCAGGAGCCTGGTTCTGATGTCACCGTCTCTGGCGTCGATGCAATCCTCGCTGCCTTGTAATTAGTTAACGCAATTGTTGCTGTACTATAGCTGTATAATTTGACATCTGAATACTAAACGTGCTTTTCAAAACTGTTTTTCTTTTTTCATGTTTATGCTTGCTGTAACTGAAAGAGTAGTTGAACTGGAGCTTGCTTGATGTAGAACGAAGCACACAATCCAACTATATAATCTACGTTTATCAAATGAGCAACAGCGCACCGATGCGAACTGTATTCAGCATTGATGAATAGTAGAGTTCTTAGCTGAATAGAAGAGCTCTGGAATAAAAGTAGCTTTTTTTTATTTATTACAAAATATATTTGCAATTGACTCTACAAGACAAATAGTAAAACTAAATTTGAAAAAAGTAAATGACAACCAAGGGATTCGAACCCTTGCCTCCGGAGAGATAAGGACCTTAACCTTACGCCTTAGACCAACTCGGCCAGATTGCCTGTTCTATGACATTCTAAAGTTTAGTACTTACTAGAATTCCCTGACTCATTAGTGTCTTTTCCATAGTCCATTTTTGGGATTAAAAAACCACATCAAGGACTGCTTGACAGAAGTGGAACTACTTGATGAAGAGCGGCTGCTACCTACTGTTGCAGCACCATGGTCAAACGAGGAAGAACTGAGAGAATCCCAAGCTAGCTGGATGCCTATTATGAAGAAAAGGAGCCACGCAAGAAACATTGAAAGGAAAAAACTATTGGTTGATTGGCAGAAGAGATTTGATTCA